>OY720443.1:64563984-64812282 GCA_963082915.1 Dolichopus griseipennis
TAAAAAAAACTGTTACTTTTTTACTGGTAATAGTAATTTTACTGGTACTTATATTTTTTTCAGTACCTATAATCTTACTTGAATTTTACTGAGTATTTTTTAATTGTCGCTGGATACTGCTACTGATTTATTTATTTATATACCAAAAAACCTTGAAAATCACTATCTGTGACCCAAGTGTCCTTCTTTATGTTTTTCAATTTAAAGCTTTAATTAATTATGTATAAAATTCTGAATTTCATTCTTAATTTCAAATTTAAATAAAATTTTCAAAATACCAGTAGATTTTTGCTTATAACGATTGCGCGAACGGATAGACTGAATATATATATATATATATATATATATATATATATATATATATAGCTATATTATACCCGAATATCGATGTTACAATATATATCTGAATGTGTATAAATTTAGCATTTATTTTTAATTTCTGATTTGCAAACCAAAAAAAATCTCTATTTAATGTAAAAAAAACAAAACTTTAATCCTGAAGCGATTTGGAACGATAATTAAAAAAAAAAAATACAAATTAGAAAAAAACAAAAATCACAAAAAAAAATTTGTTATAAGTGAAAACTGCTTTAAATTCTATTTATATATCTTTTATATAGAAAAAGATATTAAAGAATTCGAATCAACGTTAGTCTTATGTGTCTATACAAAACTTTAAATTAAAAAATAAAAAATTTACTAAAAATTATAAAAAAAAAAAATTAAATTAAATGTAAAAAAATAAAAAAAAAACACAAAAATATATAAAAGTATATATATATATATATATATTCGATAAAATTTTACAGCGGTGATTAAAATTATGCCAAAATGATTGTAAAAAAAATAACATTACAAAAAACTTAAAAAAAAAACATGTCGTCGTCGTCGTCATCGTCGTCATATTTACAATATCAATTGATAAATTAATATTGCTTTTTTTTTTTTTTTTTTTTTTTTATTAATTATTTTAGCCAACTTTTATTTTAAAATAAAAAAAAAAAGCGCTAAATCTGCATTTGCTATTTTTGATGTTATATATATTTAAAAAAAAAAACAAAAAATTAAAAAATTAAAAAAAAAAAAAAAAAATACAAAAAAACGTAATTTTCTTCTAAAAAAAACAAACAAACTTTTACTTAGAACAAACTGTTAGCCGATGTATTTTTCTTGCTTTCACACAAAAATAAACTTTTTTCGTAGTAATTGTCTATGTATATATATATATGTGTATATTTTCCACCACCATCACCATTATCTCATTATATACCATCACACAAATCTAAAGCAAAGTTTCAAAGTTTCTTTTTTTTTTTTTTTTTTTGGAAAAATAAAACCAATTTACATCTTAACCAACACAAAAATTAACTTGAATGTTTTATTCTTTTTTTTTTAAATCGAAAAAAAAAAAAAAAAAAAATAAGAAAAACAAAAAAAAAAATGGTTTCTCTTCTGCTAATTATCATTATTATATTTATTAGAAAAAAAAAAAAACAATACCAAATGTCGTCGTTGTAACGTTAAGTCCTGCAGGACGAAAAAATAAAAAAAAATTCAAAAAAAAAAAAAAATTTAATACAAGAACCCAATATTAAATTTTTCAAAATAAATAAAAAAAAAAAAAACAAAACAAACACACGCTTTATAACCAATCAACACAAAAAACCAACACAATAACAACTTACCAATTTCTATGCAAGTAAACAAACACCTTTCTGTGCAAATATAAAGTGCATTAAAAAAAAAACAAACATTTTTAAATCGAACTGTAAACAGAATAATAAAAAAAAAGTTTTCAAAAAATCATAAAATCCAGAATATTGAAAAAAATAAATAAATACATACATAATTAATTTTCCGTTTCGCATACCTACAAAAAAAAAAAAACAAAAAACAAAAACACAACAAAAAATTAAAAAAAAATCAAGCATTAATAAAAATATAATTGTATAATAATTGCCGAAAAATTTTGTTTTTTTGTAAGTTCTAGTCGACTGCGCGTATAGTAGAGGAAAAGCTAAACAAAAAATTAAATTAAATTTAAATTAAAAAAAAAAACAAAAAAAAACATTATTTATAAAAATTTAAAAATAAAAATAATAATTTAAAAGTAAAGGTAATTAAAACAAAAAAAAAACAAAAAAAAAAAAAATGAAAGAAAATAATTGATTTGAAATTATTCAGATATAAATGTTATATTTGGTAACTTTTTTTAAATGTTGCACTTAAATAAAATGGAAAATTTTCCAAAATAAAATTTTTTTGATATTTCATTTATTTTAAAAATATATAAATTTAATTTTTATCCCCCTTAGTGAATTTTAGTCAACATGCTATGGTAACAATTCTTTTCAAACTAAAGAAATTCAAAAAACCGAGATCCAACTGATAAGAAGAAAGAAAATCTGAATTGTAGAACGATTCCCAATGTATTAAAAGATTAATTGTTTGATTTCATTATAAACAAGCGATGAAAGAAATCAAGGGTTTTTAAAAAAAAACACATTTTCAAAATTATATAGTGGTTCTTACTGAGTATTTTATCATTTATTTTTATAAAAATATGTATATATAAAAATAAATTACAATATTATAATTAAGTTATTTCATCAATTATTATTTTATTAATTTATTTGTTTAGGAAATGAGGTGTAACAAACGCATTCAATTTAATATGTTCTGTTGGATGTGTTCAATTATAAAAAAATAAAATATTAATGTTTTGTTGAATGTGTTTTATTTCAGAAAATAAAATATCCAAAATTATCATAGGCAGGCCAAAAAATATTTTATTTATTTTTAATAAAAAAACACAAAAAAAAAATAAAATAAAAATTTTTTATGAACTTAAATTTATTTTATGAATTAGTGCATTTCAGTTTTAAAAATCACAGATGATTAAGCATGTTGAGTAGGTACATTATCGAATGTTGGCAACTAACAAGAATTTCGATTATTTAAATAAAAAGGTTGTGGCACAATATACATAGTTAAGCAACATTTTTTAAAAATCTGTATACAAAAAGTTAATAGATGGGGAAAAAGATCATTATTAAAACAAAATAAACCTATAAAAAAATTTCAAAACGTTTATTGCCAAACAAATTTATCGAATTTATATTTAAAATTTTAAAAATTCAAAATTTAAACAAGTACGTATAATTACATAAAAAAATATTAGTTGAAATTAAAAATAATTTCACCAAGGTGGCGTTTGAACTAACGATCTCAACATTTTATGAAATTCAAAACATACAAAAGATAAACTACAACTTGTTCATCTTCAAATTTTTAAGATACAACAAGAAATTATGTGAGCCATTTTTTTTTTGTGAGTATGTATTACTCGGATTTAGGCATAATCTGCGTAATACACAATGTAAAGGCTGCGATTGTAAAGGCTACCGTTTTTACTATATATGTATATGTGTATGAAGAAAGTAGAAATAGTTCTTCATTAGAAAAAGTTCTTCTTTCAATTGATCTTCCGTCATTCTGTGACGGGCCAAAAGCTAGTTTATTAATAATTATGAATAATAGTGAAATCAGTGCTTTGAATATAATCCCAATGCACTGAAGAAAACCTGTTAACAAGTGCGAAATAAAATGTTAATATGGAGCTTCAATATTAACGTTTAATTTTTGAAAATATACACTGGTGAATTACTGATTTATGAAAAAAGGAAAGTTTAAATTTTTAAGTCCTAATAGCGCTTCAATGAGAAAGGTTTCCAAATGTTAACTAAGGAAAAATTTCGGCGGGTATTTAAGTTATAGGTGTTTAAAAATAGCAAAATTTCAATTATCGACCCTCTACAACTTCTAAATAGGGAGCTAATACTTCTCCCAATTTCAAGTCTCTACTTTTAACAGAAGATATGTGCGGCTTAAAAATTTGCAAAAATTGAATTTCGCAAAACGGTTAATTTAATAGTGTAATGCAACTCTATACATTTAAGCAATACATTTTTGTAAAGCCTATAAAAGCAGCTTCTACCGTTTTTAGATTAAAAATGAAACATATAAAACTCTTGTTATACTAATTTAGATATTTTTTTGAAATTTACGGGGGCTGTCTAAAAAATATTTGTTTAACGAAACTTTGTGTAACAAGAATATTTGTTTTTTCTCTAAAGTCCTTTTTACAATTTTTTCATGCTGGGTAATTGTTCTACTGTAGAGTGGTTTTCCCTAAATTCAAATTGGTTATTAGGAATTACGTTTTTTTCTTCAATAATAGTTTCCAGCCTTTTTAGTACTAAGTTTTACATCGTTAGCAAGGATATCAGTCTGTACGACTTTGTTACAGTAGATGGCTTCCCTATTTTTGGAACCATTATCACCTCCGCTAATCCGTATAGCTTTTCCAGGAAGTTGTTTTAATATTTCGGATGTAATATATACAAAACCTGGAATTTTAATTGATTTTTAATTTATAAATGTAACTGTCGAAACATTCGCTAATGATACTGTCATATTGGTAGCAATGTCAAATAGTTCACAAGGTTACAAAGTGCATGTTACAAAGTGCATGTAAAAGAGCTATTGAATGAACTAACAATAGGGAAATCCAAATTAATCAAACCAAGTCTGCAAAAGCTAACTTCCTGAATCAAAAAAATAGTTAATCCATTAAAAATCAATTTAAATACTGTAGACATACCTATCGTTTGCTCAGTTAAATATCTAGGAATAACACTTGATGTCAATCTAAGGTGGAAAGAACATATTGAAAAGAAAAAATTATAACTAGATAATAAATATAGAAAAAATTACTGGCTCCTAGGTCGTAAGTCGAAGTTGTCAATTTATAATAAAGTGTTAGTTTACAATCATGTCATAAAACCTATATGTTTGTAAAGAATTCAACTTTGAGATTGTGCCAAACAATGGTATGTAAGTAAAATACAAGTTTTACTCAAAAAAGTTAATGCTCCCTGCGGTATGCACGAAATACTTTGCTTTTAGACTTCCGAATAAAACAAGCTGAAGAGTTGAGATCTGGTAAGAATGTCAAAAATTAAGAAGCAATCATTCTCTGAAATTAAGTATATTCTCAGCGACGGATAGCGAAGCAACTATTGCGGTTTTTAGCTCTGTCGTAATAAAATCCAAGTACATCAGGAAATTTCTTATGAGCTTAAGAGAGCATAAGTGGTTCTAGTCTAAATACCTTATTGGTGCAAGATATAAACCCCGAAAATCGAAAGTAGAAAAACTTGATGTCCTGTTGTACGACCAGGAAAATTCGGCTGCCGTCTGATTGGGCAGATCGGGCAACCAACTAAAGAAATGTTGTCGAGATAAACTGGGATAGCAAGGATATACACGGGACAATCCAGACAAAATAGTTAACCCATTTAATCCATCATGCGGCAACTGTAGCGCACATAATGAAAAAGAAAGCATTATATATTTTGCCTCTAAATGTCCAGCACTAGCTTTTGGTCTAAATTAACTTAACGATCCAAACGGCCCAGTAACTAAGAAACCTACAAAAATTGTAAGATCTGAACGTTGCAAATTGGAGTTAAAAAAATCCCAAACAGCCAAATAAAAACCTTGTTTGACAGCAAAACCTTATTTACACGCTACTTTTTGTTACAGCCATGTGAACTCCATCAGCCGCTGAAAATCTATCAACCAAACAAGCCAGAAACACTTGAAATCATTTCATTAAACACTTGAAAACATTTCAAATACTTTTGTTTGTCATATTTTTTTAACTAATCCGAAAGAATTTTAAAGTTAAAAAAATCAACTCAAATTAATTAATTTTATTTATATCAATACAATAAAACATAACTAATGTTAAAGAATTGGTAACTCAAACCATTATAAGTTAGGATACTATTATTACATTATACCTTTACTACTTATTATATATTTATTTAATTATATTATACTATTATAATATTTGATCGTAAAAATTATAATGAAAATTAATTTTTAGCAATTTTCCTTAAAAAACTTAGCATGGATCGATACGGTATTCTATCGTTTGATGTGCCAAGTACTTAACCGCTATGTTACCAAGACCCCAATTTTTTATTTTTATTTATTTATTTATTTCCATCAGTTACCGCATAATAAATTATACAGGTTCAGAAATAACCCTCGGCTACTAAATCTGTTATTTTTTTTAATTGGAATATTTGTAACAAATATTTGTAAAACGTTGCATATTTTTAGGGATTTTGACAATCCAAACTGGTTAAACTAACTTAAAAAGTACACGTCCTTAAGATATTCTCTCTTAAGTCTTAATATTAAAATATAACAATAAAACCAGTTACTTATACTACTATATATTTCTAATTCGACAATTGAGTAAAAAATAGTTATAATAGTTATATTTTTTGTAAAAAAAAATATTTATATTATAAAAAATTATTTATCGGAATTACTTTTCAATTAAAAGAAAGTTTATATTGACAAAATTATAATTAAACTTTCTTAAAACCCACCCTAGTGGTGATTTATCAAATTCAAAATTGATTAAATATTTTTATATCATTTTTTTCAGAGATGGCGCTAAACGATAAGTAAAGCTATCTTGAAAAAATTTGTATTTAAAAAAAAATAATTAAAATACTAACAAAACCGTCTTTTTACTATTAGTTTCGACTCTACCAAATTTTATAAAATTTTTTTTTATTAAAAAAATATAAATATTCTCTAAAATATTTTTATATAAAGAAAAGAAGTACGCCTTCAAATGCGCTTTCAGTGGTCAACACTAATAACATTTAATAAATATAACAGTATATATAACAGTATTATAGTTACAAATAAATTAAAATAAAATTTAAAAATTTTATCACATTGAAAAATTATTATCTAATAGACATTATCTAGTATCTATTAACTGAACTTTTAATAAAAGTTTTTATAAAGCTTTTTTTTTCTTTGGGAAACTTAAAAACTATATTTTGAAGTAAAATATTTTGTTATCCTTTTAATATTATTCCATTATTATGCATGTATCTATTATAAAGGTTACTGTGCTGGATGGAAGGGCTTTTTTATTCAAATATATATATATATTTATATATATATACATTTCATATAAAAAAACAACAGTTAAAATGAAAAACCGAATAAGAAAAAAAATGAATGAATATAGAGAGAAAATATAAAGGAAAAAAGAAAATCCTACATATACATTTATAAATGATTAACCAATACACTAAAAAAACATTAAAAAATGTAAGCTTTGTTGAATGCCTGTTGCTATCTAATATTGTTGTATTGACAAGGTAGTTAAGTTATACATTAAAAAAAGAAAAAAATACAATAACAAAATTAATATTTGATATAAGGATTTACTTTATAAATATGTATATATATATTTTTTATATAATGTGTACTTTCATATTTGTCCTTTAAATACTAGTACATATACACATATTTAAGCAAATATTTAAGTATTGTTATATATATGCTACGTGAGAGTTAAAGTAAATACGTTTTTAATATTTAACATTTTATTTTAAGGAATGTTCATGTATATATATATATATCTATAGGTATTTATGTAAATATATTCATTATTTTTCTTCACATTTGACATTTAAGAAATACAAAAAAAAAAACAACAATAAAATTAAACTTCAAATGATAATAAATGAAAGTTAAGTAATAATATAAATAGAAAATATAGAAAACTACAACAAAAACAGTTTCTCATTTCATCATAAAAAGCTGTAAAATAAAAATAGTTATTATATACTTACATACATTAATATATGTACATAACTTTTATTATTAAAGTCGAAATATAGTTTATAGCTATATGTATGTATATGAAAATTTTGCAAGCATAATTTATTACTATTAAAAATAGATAAAAATACTTTACATGTTGCTCAAATCTATTTGTCATTATTTGATTACTGTCAAAGAGCCAAAAAAATATTTTTCTTTTTTTTTTTTTTTATTTATTCATTACCTTGGCAACATGTATCGCAATTATTCTTTTTCTTTTAAGATTGAAAAAAAAAGGAAAATTTATTAAAAAAAAAAGTTTTTATTGAGGTAATTTTAATTTAAAAAAATAAAATATAATATGATGTCAATAGGTACCAATATATTTTTTTGTTGAATTGAGCAACATGTTCTTTTTATATTATATTGTTATGGGTCATTTGAATTCAATAAATTTTGTTTGAAATTTTCTGTTTTTTTTTAGTAGTTAGAAGTTTTAAAGTTATAGGGATATATGAACAGGGGCGGATAAACCCTGGGTGCAATGGATCCGCCGCATCCAGAGCGCCAAATTTAAAAAGGCGCTATATATTTAAATTATATTATTTTCTTTTATGTTGTGTTCTTTTAAGTAAATGTATAATCAATTTAATATACGTATTATACATAATTACAACAGCATTTGCTATTGAATTTTTTTAAATATTTTTGAATATTGAGAACAGATTTAATATTTTTTTTTGTACAAGTATCCATATAAGTTAGACAATAGTATAACGTGGATTGCAACTGAAAGTTACTACATTTTTTATATTTCATTATATTCTATATATTTAGTAATGAAGGCGCCATTTACCTAATCCGCACCCGGCGCTGAAATCCCTCGATCCGGCGCTGTATATTAAGATGATACGTATTTAAATATAAACTGTATATGCTTAAAGTATTATAGTTGTTGGCAAGCATTCTTACCGCTGGGATTTCACTTTATTATAAAAATTTATCTTTTGGTCTTCATTTGAAATAATGTATTGTTCTGATAATAATTACGTTCTCTGCTGAATTTGCATTAACTTGGCAACATTTTTTTTTATAACTTTCTAGTGTTTCAAAGGGTATAGGGCATTCACTAAGTCATTTATACTAAGGTTTCTTTATCTTTAATCATTATATTTACTAAGCCGTTAATTACTCGGGTGTAGCTATTATGTAAGATTATGAATAAGCAAATGCTAAATTTTGTGCGCCATCTATGATCTTACACTAGATTTATATAATACATTTTATTATGTAATCTGATTTTATATTACGATATAAACTATTATATATTATTATACAACTTTAATGATATATTTTTATTAGATAAGACTGATCTGATCGGGACTTGAACCCGAGACCTTTCAAAGTTCGACTTCTTAAATAGTACGTCTTTCAAAATTATCATTTTAAAATTATTTTCAACCATTGAGTGGGTTTTCTTTTAATCATAATATTTTTCGGTATGATTTACGATTCCCATGAGATTTTAATTTCTAAAAAGTCTATTAATCATTTGGTGGATTTTGTTTTGATTACAATATTTTAAAATGAAAATTTTGATAAAGTTTAAGCTAGAGAGTTGATACTATATATTCATTTATAAAATTTTAAGAGTCTATTTACTCTATAAAATATAAATATGATGCTTTCCCCGCAAATTTCCAAAATTTATTCTGTAAAGCTTGTCAAACTTGATTAACAATCACTAATTTAAAAAAAAAAAAAAATAGTTAACTACTCAACTACTATACCCTAGTATACCAGTTGCATTATTATTAACTTTAAAGCCACGTTGTATGTATAACAATAGAGATGGAATTGTTCCAAAATACATTAAGCAAAGGTTATAAAATGGTTAAATCAAACGCATTATATTTTCTTTATTAAAGGTACCAATCTCTTCATATGTATATGTATGCATTATGTATATATATATATTTAAAATTTTTCTATGGTGATTAAACTTTAAAATAAAGTTGAACTAAAAAAAAAATACCATAGAATATCAGATATTATATATATATTTAAGAAGCTTTTCACATAAATTTTTCTCAAATGTATATATATATATATAAGTTCTATATAAATTCAAAAAAAAAAAGTAAATAAATTCCCTATGTATATATACCATTAATATTTTATACAAAAACAAAATAAATATACATATATATATATCATTTATATATTAACAATATAATATATAATAAACCAATAAATGTTATTCCAACAGTGAATATGATTTTTAAGCAATATTTTCCATGATAAAAGCTTTTTTATTTTCATATTTTGTTTTTGTTTTTGTATTTTTTTTCTTCTATTTCAGTTTTTAAACATCACATCACCATCATCTTAATATAAATTATATATATATATATATACGTTACCATGTACTTTTAAATACTATATAGGTAAATAGGTACATATGTATATACATATATATTTTTAAATAGAACCACACAAAAAAAAAAAAATACAAAAACAAAAAAAAAAGTATAGTATAATATTTTTTTTTTCATATATAACTGGTCCGAATTGAATTCCTCAATTTTCGTCTTCATAAACGACTTGTATGTCCATAATACAATAAGCTTTTATCTTTAAAAAAAAAAATAAAATAAAAATAAAAAATTAAAAATTAAAAAAAAAAAAAAAAAAAAAAAAAAGTGTCGTTCAAAAAAACATTTTTTTTTTTTTATTTAAAGTGAAAAACATTCAAAATTTAAAGTGGTGAAATAATATAAATTTATAATAAAATATTAAATATTACATATATATATATACCATCTATATATACCATATATATATATTTATAAACTTAAATATTATAAAATAAATTGATTGAAAAACGATATATAGAACGAACATTATAATATTAAAATTTTATTCATTTTATTTTACAATAACAATTTTTAAACCAAAAAAAAATACAAAAATTTTAAATATTTTTATGAAATATTGCAACATATATATATATATTCTAATAAACAAAATTATATTTATAAAAAAAAAAAAATTACAAACTGTGTAACTGAAACACATAATACAAAAACAAAATCAAGTAACTAACTAAAAAAAAAAAAACATTGTGTTCATAAATATTTGAATTTTTATTTTCTTGTGCTGAATTCCTTTTTAAAGAAATATCTGAAGATATTTTGAAAAATTTAAAGTAATAAAAAACAGGCAAACAGGCAGATAAAATTTATTGTATTGTGCAAACAATTATCCTTTAATATCCTTTTTTCCTTAACTTTGGTCTTCTCTTAAAATATAGTGTATGTTATACATATATATATACATATATGGTTATTCTGTGTAATTTTCTTGTATTATTTTTTAAATTCTTTAATTAAATGATTGAATATTATTAATTACATTTTCATATATACATATTTATATATATATATAAAGAGTGTCAAATTAAAATTCATTAAAATTGCAAAAAAACAAAAACTCTTCAATTTAATCTAATATCTATAGATAATTTATTAATTAATTGTGCAAAAATTAATTCAATATTTTCATTTTTTTTTGTAAAACTTTAAAAACAAAAGTGAATTAAAAAAAAATAAAAAAAACTTTACAAAAACAACTATAACACAACTACACCACCGTTTTTAAAACTTTAATTAAAAAAAAAACACAAAAAACAAAACCAAAACTAATTTAAAATTAAAAAAAAAAAAAAACAGTATCAGTGTTAAATAAATATACATATTATATTTAATTAAATAAAATACACAATTATATATTTACAAAATTAAATTAAATTAAATTAAATTAAATTTAAAAATAAAAATTTATATTACAATTTATTAATTTTCAATTCTTTGATATCTCAAATAAAATCCGATATCAAGGATATTAATTTTTTTTTTTGAACTTTCATGCTTCTCTTCTATATAATATAAAACAGCAAAAATCATAAAAACATACACACACACATAGATATTTACTATAATATATATATTATATGTAACCTACAAAAAAAAAAAAAAACAGTTAGATAGCAAAATTGAAAATTTTTTAATATATATAAAAGTGCATTTAAAAAGCTTATGGTTTTCAAAAAAAACTGTTACATACACAGCAGAACTTTATTTAACGAAATAGAGAAAGAAAATAGAGAGAGAGATTGATAGAAAAGAAGATAGAGAGAGAGAGAGAGAGTAAAAGACCGATAAAAAAAAAAGGAGAGTTATAAAATGAATATGATATGAAAAGGATATAGAAAAGAAAAATAAGATAAACAAATGCATATGATATAATATAAAGTAATAAAAGTTATATACATACATATATAAACTAACAGTAAATAATATACAATAAAGCTTTAGCCGAATTTATTTGATCTTAAATGGAAGAATAAATAAATAAAAAAAAACAAAATAATAATTTATTATTTGTTTTAATTAAATTGTAATATATATATACAAATATATATACATATATACATATATTGTAAATAATTTTTTAATAAAGACACTAAGAATTTTTTTTTTTATAATATAAAAATATTATAATATTTGCAATATTTAATTATTTATTTTGTTGTATTGTTTTTTTTGCTGCTGTTTTTTTTTTTGATACATATTACATACATACTGACATATATTATATGCAATTAATTTTTACAGATTGTTTTTTGCAAAAGTTTATGATTATTTTTTAATAACATATTTTTTGAAATCATAATTATACTAGGCAATATATATTTCTGAAAAGAACTAATTAAAAATTTAATTAAATAAATTAAAAAAAAAAAAACAAACAAATTAAAATTAATTAATTTTACAATTTAATTATATTAATATACAATATTTATTATTCAAATAAATATATATAAATATATACATAATTATTTATAAAAAAAAAAAAAAAAAAACACTTTAAATTAAAAAAAAACATTTTTCCATCTAGAAATTCTGTGATTGAATAAAATATATATAAAATTATTTAAAAATATATATATTTATATATACATATAGATATATTTAAAAAAAAAAAAGAAAAAAAAAATTTTACAAATGTCTTTGCAGGCATCAGGTAAGTTTTTGATTTTTTAATAATATATATATGAAATATTAAAATTTTTTTTAAACTTAAAATAAAGCTCACATTTCTATAGAAAATTTTAGAATTAAAAAAAAAAATTGTATTGTTTTCAAACCCATGTTTTGTAGGTTGAAAATTGTTGGTTTTTTTCCAGTAAAAGTTTATTTTTTTTGCAGTAAATATTTTCTAGTAAAAATAACAAGATTATTTGATCAGTAAAATAATATTCTTTTGTCAGTGAAAACTTGTATCTTGTCTTTCCTGAATGAATGAAAATTGTTGTTTTTTTTTCCAGTAAAAGTTTATTTTTTTTGAAGTAAATATTTTCCAGTAAAAATAACAGTATTATTTCATCAGTAAAAAAATATTCGTTTGTCAGTTAAAACTTTTATCTTGTTTTTCCTGAATGAATAAGTTTTCGGCAATATTTGAAATTTAAAAAATTTGTTTCTTTTAAGAGATTAATATATTTTAAAACTAAAATACTAAATATAAAACAAATATTATTTGATCAGTAAAAATATCATTTTGTCAGTAAAAGTATTTTTCTTCACTGTATAAATATTTTTCCTTGGCAGAGTAAAGTGGTATGTGGTGGTTTTTTAAAATTAATTCAAACATATTGGTTTTTAAAATAAGTTGCCATGCACAAAAGCGATGATCAGGCAAACAATTTTAAGAATTAATTTAATCATGTCCGAATTTAGAGACCTAGTTAAAAACTAGTTAAAACCAAATTACAGCTGGATTGGAAATTGGTTGGTTCATTTTTCAAATTTGGAATTTTTTAATTCTTATATGGGTGCAAAGCATAGTAAGACAGAGAGAGAAACTAACGTTACGGTTCCTTACGCTAATATTGATCCTTGACTAACTAAAACCAACCTCTGTTCAAATCAAGCTTTGGTAACAGACCTTAAATAGAAAAGTATAGTTTAATTTTTAGGAAAGGGATTATGGAGAAAGGTTTCAGAAGATGAGTTAGGAATTGTGGTTTCAAGTAGGGCTTTAAGGAACAGATGATTATTAATAAATTTTTATTTGCTGAGTAACATTGAATTAAATCATTTTTCTTAATACTGGTTAAGTTTTTTTAATACTAGTATTTAATTTTAACTTTGTTTATTTTTTTTTTTGCACGTCTACATTCGGAACATTCGTTACAATAGAAACAGTTTTATTTTGTTTATATTGTAATAATTTTGTATTAGAATTATATTCTATATCAGTGAGTTATATTATTCAATTAAAATTGTTATGTTAATGTATTGTTTTTTATTAAAGATACATAATTATTAATTATTGATTAAGCCATTAACTTGAACCCAATGGCGAATGGTAGTTGAATCGAAACGAAAACGAGATAAATGTTTTTTATTGACTATGACTGGGGATTCGAACCCGGGCTTCTCGCATGAAAAGTAGGCACTCCAACCACTGTGCTACCCAGCTGTTATGAATGTTATGATAAAATTCAATTCATTATATAATCGAACAATCAGAACAACTCTTGCTATAGAATTCATTAAAATGTTCCATATAAAATGAGATGCATTACAAAAACAATTACTCAATTTGTACATTGTAATTCAGTTTTTTTTTATTTTTATTTTTTTTATTAATTATTAACCTTAATAATTTTTTTTATGAAAAATTACAGTATAAAGTAATTAATTATAAAATGAAAAAAAAAAACAACTACAAATTTCATTTTTTTCTTGTCTTTAAATTTCAAACTTTTCAAAAAAAAAAAACAGAACAAAATTCTATTTCTTCTATATATGTATTTTCTATATAATTTTTGACCTTTTTATAACCTCTTTATACACTTTAATAATAATTTATCAAAAAGTACAAAAACATACAACAAGGGGGTGGGGGCGTGGTGGGGTAGATAAAAAAAAATCGAAACAGCAAATTAATCAACATTAAGTTGTTTCAAACATTAGTAAAGTACAAAACAATAACAAAATTGCAATGAAAATATAAAATAAAAAAAAAAAAAATGAGAATAAAAGTAATAACACTATAAGGATAACAGAATCTAGAATAAAATAAAATAGCAAAAGGATAAGGTGAGTGGAAGAGGGTGGGAGGATGCAAGTAACGGGGATAGAAAATAGAAAAGTAATATTAAAAGTAACAGGAGAGAAAGATAAAATAGAAAAAAAAAATTTATAGAAAAGCTATAACGGTAAACTTTTTAATATTAAAAATTTACTTATTTTACCTATAGTTATATTTAAATATACAAAATATCTATATAGATATATTTTAATAATAAAAATTTATGCATACATGTGTATATCGAACTATATATATTTTATATATAAAAGTAATAGGTATATATATATATATGAAATTATAAAATAACAATAGAAAAGGATATCTACACTATTAGCTTTTTTTTTTGGTTTTATCTTATGCATATGCACATATTCAGTAATATATACATACTTATTGTTTTAGAATGCATTATTTTATATGCATACAATATACAATATGTATATATGAAGTTATGTAAAATTTTATGTATTTAAAAAGAAATTGTTGCAAAAGCAACAACAAGTTATTTCTATATTTAGTATCCATATAATATTATATATGAATACTGGGATTCAATATTATTTTTATATATCTAAAAGTATGTTACTATGTATGTATGTATATAAATTTAATTTGTATACCTTAAAATAAGTTTGAGTTGTTGCGTTGTATTTATTTTTAAATGCTTATTATGTGCATGTGCATGTTTCATCTTCATATATAAGAAGAGAATAATGAAAGCAAAAATTGAATAAAAGAGCATAAAATATATGAAATACAGTTTATAATGCATGCGTGTAACATACATAATGGGGAATCATTATTATTTTTATTTTTTTTTTATTTTATGTTATTTTTGTTTTAATTCTGTTATATTGTTTTGTTTTTTTTGTTTTTTTTATACCAAAGGTATACAAAATTAACTGTTATTTTCTTTATTATTTTAAATTTAACTGTTAATTTGTTGTTGTTGTTAGTCTTGTTGTAAAAACTGTTATTGTTGAAAATAATGTTAAAGTTTATATTGTATGATAGGTATTTTACTTATAATATCCCTTGATTTATGTATATATATGTACATATATTAATATGTGTTGTGTACTATATATATATATATATATATATATATGTCGAAATAATTTAAAGTGTATTTATATAGTATACGTGTATAACACGTACTATACAATGATATTAATAAATTATTGATGCAACTCGGCGCAACAGATACCACTTTTCTTTTTTTTTTTTTGTTGTTGTTTTTCTTTGTGTTGAAAAACACACTTTTTTTTTTCATAATAATTCTTATTTAATTTTTGTGTTTTGTGTTTTTTGTTTTTGTTTTTATATTTTCAATGTTTTTCTTGTTATTCCATTTCGGTTAACAAACTGTGTTTTATAGAAAAAAAAACATAATGTAAAATATACATATTATTGTACATAAATTATGTATACATACATTTATGCATGTATATATATATATATATAGCATAAAAAAAAGGATAATATAAAACTAAAGGGCACTTAATATTAGAGTGGAAATAACAATTTATGATAAAAAAAAAACACAAAAAAGAAAAACTATACAGTTATAGGTTTTTAGAAAATTTAATAATATTAAAAAAACATATATATACGTGTATAACAATATACATACATATGCTTGTAGGTATATATACAATTCTGTTTTTTTTTTTTTTTAATTTTTAGATCGGATTTTAAAAGTTAATTAACTTAATAATACCTTGAATAGTTTTTCATTAAAATCTATTATTGTATTATTTGAAAAAGAACAAGTATAATAAAAAAGTACATAAAAATTAAATAAATTTAAATAATATATAAAATAAAATTAATAATAATAATATAATAAATTAAAATAATATAGAAATAGGTACGAATATAAATTTTTTTAAGATATATGTAATAAAATGTAATTATTATACAGTTGAGAAAAATATAAACAATCTGTTAATTTATTATTTAAAATAAATTTGTAATACCTATGATAAAATTGAAGTGTTTAATTAATTGTATAGGGTAATCATGTAATGGTTGAGACGCTGTCCCTTCATTCGAAAGGCCTTTAATTTGAATCCCTGTGTATTAATTTTTAATAAATGCTTTATATATTGTAAGAGTTTACATTTGTAATAATCAATTTTTGATTAATTAAAATAATAATGTGTATCTCAGATCATAGGTGCCACACAGGTTGACGCACAGATGGCTCACCGTGTTTCGTAATCTAGTATTATTAAGTTACAATCAGTCAATTTAGCAAATTGAAGCTTATTTTGTTTTAAATTTATAACGGATTTATATTCCAATTATTGTGTGGGGAAAAAGATAAGAAAGTTGTGGGGTCTGATCTAGAGAGGTAGTAAGAATTTTAAACCACAATTTAAAATAAATTTTTTTTTGAATTGTAAATCAAAAGTTTGTCATTTTGAAATGACCTTTAAAAAATTCAAAGATTAAAATATAGCTTTTCATTTGGAAATGCCGAGGAAGCATGCACAGTTGTTCACACATGAATATTAAAAACGATTTTCAGCAATATTTCAATAAGAGAATCGGAATTTGGTATTGTATAATATAACGGGAAGCAAGCCCTTTTTCTGTGAGTGTCTTTTTTGCGTGAAAATAGCCATATAATTTTTCGCTGACTTGTAGCTCTTCTATATGTATGTTTTACTTTTTTGTCTAGAAATTGCTCGATCTGTGCCTGGGTTTTCGAGACCTAAGAATTAATTACTTTTACACTAGAATTTTAAAAAAAAAATGTCTTAGATAACCATTAAAATCTACAGTTGCACACGGAAAGTCACCAAAAACTGCAACAAAAATTGAGCAATTATCCGGGAAGGCAATTAGCCAAAATTTCATACAAAATTTTGTAAAAGATTGTTGTTTTTAAACAAAATTGAGTAATTCAAAACCAAAATCATTAAATCAACAGGCACTTTAACGAGAACTATACTGTGTTTCTAAAGCTACGAACCTATAACGTTCATGCGAACGCTTTAATTAGAGCATAAATCTTTTTATAAAAAGGGCATAAGCTTTAAAAAATCAAATCCCATTAAAAAATTCGAACTGCATTACCGAGGCAAGAAAAATAATATACCTTGGTAATGCCAAGTAGTATTAAAAATTTTTCATTTCATTTAAATATAACGGATATTCCTTTCATAACGAATCTGCATTTCTATTCATTCCTTTTGGTTAAATGATGCAACATTTTGTAAAAATAGGAAAAAAAAATCTTTATCTAGCTAGAGGATGAACATTTTATGATTTATCTATATACATATATTAGTTATTTGTATGTACAACATGACGTGTCAAAACCATGCAATTTAATATTATGGCTGATAATGGTCCAATGTTAATAATATATTTCAAACACTTTTATGGTTTCCAACTTTTTTTTTTCCTAACTGTTAAATTATAGTACATACTTAAAAATATATATAAATATACATAAAATAATTAAAATATAATAAATATGTAAATATAAAATATACATATTTATTTATACAATAATAATGAAAAAGATAAAATAAAAAAATAATTATTTGAAAAATAATCTACAAGTGTTTTTTGATTTAAAATAATTTATTGTATAATTTTATTTTAAAATATATTATATTTATGTAAGTAATAAGTATATATATATATATTTTATTTAAATATATATAAAATATTTGAATTATGTATAATAGTAATTAATTTTTTAAATTATATTACATCTGTTTTAAGTGCTGATTAGAATGTTCAAATAATAAATTTAAATGATTTTATATATATATAGACATTTGGGTGACTTAATTTAATTTAGTTGTTAGTTTTTGTAAGTTCAAAAAATTTAATAATTTATATTAAGATTTTGTTTTTATAATATAATTTACTTAAATTTTAAATTATATATTTAGTATATTTTATATGGAATTTTCATTAAAAGCAGTGATTCCTAAACAAAACTTGAGCCTTCTAAATCCTAAAGTTGCATCTGTTGTTCAAATACCTTATTTATATAAAATTCACCTCATTGTACAATTGGGAGAGCCATGAAATCCCAAAAAAAAAAAAAAAATTCCCAATGCCAAAATCCTAAATTAAATAAAAATCCCAAATTCCAAATCCCAAAATTCCACTCCATATATATATATATATATATATATGTTTATGCATAACAGTTTATGCAACATTCTGAATTAGGAAAAATTTTAGAGTTGAATTTAGAAGTAGTGTTATCGCTTTTTTCAGAATTTTTATATATATCTATATGTGTATATACAAAATCAGGGTTTCAGTAAATTGTTAAGCGGGGGTTTCGGGCGGCAGCCTGCACTATTCGAAGTTCTTTATTATTGAAAATATATATTAATATAAAAAAATATCTAGGAAGAATTTTATAGTTGGTTACAAAACGAATTATGATAACGATGGTGGTTCGGGATTTTCGAATTGTGAGATTTGGAATTTTGGAATTTTTAATTTGAGGTTATACAATTTTCGTATAATTCACCCAATTCTTCTTGAAACATCTTATTTTTGAGATTTATACTTTATATCAGTGACAGGCAAGCCTTTTCAAAAGTGGGTAAATTTCAAAATATATTTTAAATTCTCTAAATTTTTCTAAATTAGGTTGGTACACTGTTGATTTCAACTTGTACAGGCACCTGCATTTTTCAGCATCAATCTATTTCTCATTGAATTTAAAATGAATTACATTTGTGAAGTATAATGTTATTCCAACCCAAAGAGGTTGTCACCCATGCAACATTTTCGAGCCATGTGAAAATTATATAAAATTAATAGTTAGTAGCTTTAATAGTATTTTTTAAATTGCAACCTTGATCTGATCAAATATTTAGTGTATCAATCAAAAGATCTATAGTTAAATCCTAAATCAAAGTTCAGAATTAAAGTGTATTGAATTAAAAACCAAACAACAATGTTAGTTGCAACAAAATAAATAAATGATAATACTCAAGTTACATACTAAGTTAGAATCTGTTTAATTACTTAAAAATTTTTTTTTTTTTTGAACTAATTTTAATTGTCATCTATATATGTATATATATAAAAACATTCTAATTTATAAAATTTTCCCATTCATTGAAACTTATATATATATATATATATATGTTAATTTTCATGAATATTCATATTATATATGCAGTAATGCACATACATACATATATATACATACAATTACTGTACAAATGTTTGTATCTATAGTATATGTAAAATATTTACAATGAACCGAATTGAAAGATTATTACCATTATATAGATATATATGTATGTGTATGTATATTTATGTATATATACAAAATATAAAAATATATATATGTATGTACCAGTAGCTAATAAAATGCAACTCCTATAAATTTTCCTGTAGCAATTAATTTTGTGGGTTCAGCTAAGATTTTATATATGTACATCCAAAAAAACAAAAAATAACAACAAAATCAAAATAATACAAAAAAAAAATAACAGTAAAATATGCATACCAGAACACAATAAATGTATACATATATTTATCTACATGTGTATATAAAAAAACACACAAAAAAAAAGGGACTAAAAACCATAGAAACTTTTAATCTCTGTTGCATATCATTTTGACTATATAAGTTTACACAATTTTGCACATATATATAAATATATATATATTTGTATATAAATTCATATGAAATATAAGTATATTTAAAATTTATGTATACATTTTAAAATACATACATATATATACACATGATAAATTTTTTAAAACAAAACACCTATACCTGCATACAATTTTAAAAATGATCAAAGTCAGTTTTTTAAATGTCATCAGCACAAAAAAACAAAAAAAAAAAATAAATGCAAACATACAGCAACAACTACAAAACAACAAGAAAAGCAAAAGAAAAAAAATATAAAAAAGAAAAATGAAAATTGAAACAAGGACCTTTAGAGGATTTATTATTTTGCTTTCATAATTTTTTTTTTCTGCCTTTGTTTTTACTGAGGTAAAATATTGTTTTTTTTTTTTTTTATTTTTTTTTTTATTTTTGGGTGCTCATGGAAAATAATAATTATTGCAACTGACTTTTAATTATAGGTTATTATTGCAAAATAAGAATATTTTGAGCATATGAATGCAATTTTTATTCAAAAAAAAAAAACAATAACAAAAAAATATTAAAAATTTTTTTTTTTATTTTTTAACAATTTTTCGTTTAATTTTTAGGACTTTCGAATGTTATGATGTATTTTACATAATAATAAAATAATATTATATGTATATATATATATCTGAATGTATGTATATATAGGTATGTATATTTTCATATTTTATGCTTTTAGAGTTCGATAAAATTTTTGGTAGGTAGCAGTAAATTTATAATTTGATAGCATTTTTTTTTTTTTTTCGTACGTAACAATATTGAAAATTTTTATATTTTAAAAAATTATAAAGAATATTATATATCTTTATTTTATATATGTATATGAAATATATATAGGTAAATTATGAATAAATAACGTATAAACTTAAGTTTGTAATTTTCGTAGAGATAATAAATACGTAGATACTTTATTTTCAAAAATTTGTGTAGCATTTGGCAGAAAATTCAATGCAAAATACTAAATTTGATTTAAAATTTTTAACTAAATAAAATTTAGTTCCTAAATTTTAATATTTGAATTTTAAGATTTAAAAATACATATACACTAGCTAATACCCGGTGCGCGTTGCTGTCCCTTTAAATGGAAGTTTAATTTAAGTTGATGTTACTGCAAAAAGTTAACACAAAAATTACATATGGTCCAAAAGTTAATTTCAAAATGTATAATAATTTCAAGACAATTATAAAGCAATTTTTTTAAAACTATTTCTCTAGGATTATTCTACCAATTTTTTAACAAATTTATAAAAGTTAAAGAGCACCACTTATACAAAAATTAAAGATAAGGAGCTCAGGCATACAAAATTTGAAGTCAATCGGTCAAACCGTTTCTGATTTAAAGTAAAGTAACGATAAAAGCAATAAAAAGCTGTTGGGTCGAAATGGGTTAACGGAATTCAAAAAATTTTTTTTAAGACTTTCTTTTTAGCCAAAAAAGTAGTTCGCAAAATTTCACGAAATTTGCTACGAACATTTTTTTTTGACCAATCGTCGGGCCGACATGGATTAACAAATTTCATGTGTGTTAATTGTGTCGACTCAGGTTCTCAAGGAGCATCACGTATAGAAAACTTGAAGTCAATCGGTCAAACCGTTTTAATTTTAGAACAAAAAAGTTTAAAGACACCACCACAGCCCCAACTTGGCAAAATTTTTAGTCCAGGATATCTTTCCGTACCCAAAAATTCTATATACAAATTTTTAAGATAATTGGCTGAGTTGTTTAGGAGTCTATTCGCTACATATAAACAATGAACAAACTAACAATTTAATTTGGAAATAGACAAACTGCATTTGGAAAAATAAATTCAAGATTGATTGAAATTTTATGTTTTCTTGCATAATGTTGTTTGTATTGTAAAGTTTGTAAAGTCTGTTAATATTTCTTGTATAAAATCTAGTTATTTGATATGGAAGCCCCTTAATCCCGTGGGTCCAAATTTGGCTCAGCCGTTTTTGGCAAAAAAATGTTTTCATATATCAAATTTTATTTAAATTGGTTATTAGAGTTTGACTTTCACGAAACTTCTAGAATCTGTAGACTTCATGATACTAGAATCAATTAATGAAAGCTACTTTTCATGAGCGTTAATCTATAGTCTATATACCAAATTTGAACTCATTTCAATGCTTACAATCTCCCAATCCTGTTGTCCTATTTAGCCCATCTACGAATTTAACCTTACTAGTTAATATACAACAGTTTGAGGATTCAAAAAATGCATTCATTATTTTCAAATTGTGTTGTAATTTGGTTAGGAATGACTCGTAAATAGTCCTGAGAGATAAATTTTGTAAATGACATTTTTAAGAAGTTCAATTTCTAGGAGATAAGCTTTGGTTTCTTCCTTAATGGTAGATAAAAATATGGTATTTATTTATTTATTTTTTTATTTATAAACAATCCGTTACCCCTCATACAATGTGATAAGGGCGTGACGCTTGGCTTTCCTTTTCAGGCGTGGTAGATTATACATTAACTTGATACTAAGTTTGAGCACAAACTGTATTAGTTAAAGTGGAGATTAATTATTTCATTATCCTACTTTATAGGCAGATTAGCATGTATATTTTAAAGTTTTATATTTTGAGACTCAAATAGGACTGATTTTCATTCAATTTCAAATACTTCATGAAAATATAATGTTAAATAAGTTCTTATTACTTAAAACTTAAAAAATATGATTTGAAAAAATAATGTCCTTAAAACAAAATACAGGTTAAAAGCTTCCCTTGTACGGCAAAATTAATATAATTTCCAACTTGTGTTTAATATAAAAAAATTTATTCAACAAACACAATTAGCAAAAATATAAAACAATTTATATAAGATACATCTATTATAGAAAAATTACAATTACATTAGATTTTTAATGTTTTCTTACAAAGGACCTTTTTCACTATACATACAAAGATCATTTAATTGAATTGTTTTTCCCTGTGAGAATTTCTAATTTTTTGAATTGTAAAATAAACCTTTGCTCTTTTAAATTTACTTACCTCTGAAGACCGATTTTAAAGGTTAGATTTTGTTAAAGGAATTTATTTTTAATTTAGTTTATGGATTTTTAATTAAACTAGTTAAATTAGAATGGAAAAATAAAACGAGTGTACATCTAAGTATGAAGGTTTGTTGTAATCTAATAAAATGAATTGCTCGAATGGTGCATTTAAGTCTACGAGGCGTTCCTCTTTTCAGGGATTCCCCTATTCTTCTTTTACAATTTATTACAGTTTTACAATTTATTAAACAAGATTTACGCAGGCAGCGGCTCCTATTATTTTAATCTCGGAATATTGCAGCTAGGCGGAAGTTAGGACTTTTTTATCAATCCAATTGGAAATTAGGCATATTACACTTCATTGTACTTTGCTAATCAATGATGGTTAAATAATTTAAGACTAAAGTTCTACGTTTCAATTCCACGTTAATATAATTGACATTTTCTGACCACTTCTGAGATAAAATGAACATTGTTGCTCCTGAAGAAAACTGACTATACGATGCTTTAAGAAATTAATTTGTTCTTATTCAGTAAAAATAACTGTAAAAGCTGTGTTTATAATCAAATAATCATGAGAATGAGAAGAGTGTAAAAATATTTAGCATTTCTCAGGCTATTTGTTCAAAAACTCTTTCAGAAGTCAAGCTTTAGGATTTCAACACATACACACACGTCTCTAGATTCTACGAAGGTTGTTTTTCAGTCAACTTGAAGAAATGTAGAACCAAAGAATGAATTGCTTTACTGGAATTGTAATGAGCAAATTATAATACCAAATAATATAGAATTTCAGATTTAATCATTAGCACTAGTACTTTATTGATTTTATCAAAGAGATTTAGCAACAATCAAAGAAAGAAACTAGAATGAATAAAATAAAAGCTTATAATAAAATAAAACAACTAAATACGAAAACACTGCAAAATGAGTGCAAGAATCGTACATGATACAATTGAATTATTTTCAACAACAAAATCATCATTTAACTTGTACAGCTATATTTCTTTACAAACCTTACATACCTGTGTTCATTTATTAATTTACTATATACTATTGAATGTAGTTGTTAGTTGTCATGGGATATTAATACCCAGTATACAAAAGATTTTTAAAATAGACAACAGAGTTCTCAGAGTTCTTATTAAAAATATATTTTGAAATTTAAGTGGATATTATGAGTAAAGAGTACACTCTAGAAAATGTTTTTTTTTAAAGCTTTTAATATTAAAGTATATGAAAATGAAAATATTTAATATATTAATATATAACATTTATTATGTGATATGAAGTATATAATATATATACAATTTCCTTTAATAAAAAATATGTATATATGAACATTTATATTATTAATCTAATTTATGTTATAATGATGGTGTAGTTAAGTTGATGAAAGTAAAATCATAAAAAATATAAAAAATCAATAATTAAATAAGTTGAAAAATAAAATGTGGGGTAGTTAAGTTAAAACTTTATTTTATAATATAATTAAAACCACTTGAGGAATAAAAAAAAAATTTCTATTTAAGAATATCTACTTATATACAGAGTGTTTCCTAATCAACTTTACTGCTAAATATCGATGCAAGTACTTTAAGTAGTTGATAATTTGTTAAAACATGGGCTGAACTAAAATTTTTTTACTTGTTAAGAAGTGGGGCTTGAATAAAATTTTCACATTTATTTATACAGATTTATCAAAATTTTCTAAGCCTATTTAAAAATGGTCGAATTTATAACAAACAAATGCATTTTTAGTTTTCTATACTATTTATTAATTTTTTGTGTCAATTGTTCAACTATCACACTTCGGTAGCTTGTCTACATTAAATGTTATTACAATTATTAGAAATGATCCTAATGAATTCCACATACAATTATTGAGTGGAACAAAGCTAGATCTTTTTACATGTAGATATTTCTTAGATTCTAAAATAATTTTTGTATAACAATTGACATATAATTAATTTTACATTTAAGTTGCATTTGCTACTTCTATATCTGTGAGTTATATTTTTAAATTAAATTATTTTATATTTGTTTATTATGAAATATGTAAGTATATTTTGTACATATTAAAGTATTTAAAAGATTTTTTCAATTTATCTAGGATTTATCTGAGTATATGTTTGAATATTTTGAACAAGACAAAAATACTCTAACCATTTAGCCAGCTATTCATTATTTTCCAGGCTTCCAACGTCATAAAATATAATGTAACATGAAAAAATTGTAAAGATTTCTAGTATTTGTAATTTAAGGATCTTCAGCTTTAATTTGTAGTACTTTTTATATCATACCAGGACTCAAATATACCAAGCACTTATCACTAATTAAATAATCAGTTAACAACTGTCTATAAGCAATAAAAAAACTATATAGACCATATGAATTTCTTAATTTGGTGAACCGAATGTAGATCTTCTCACTTTTGCTATACGACTCTTACTTAGGTAGTTCCAATCTAATGTCAAAAAATCAATAATTATCTAATAATTAATATAATCAAATCTTCACAAGGCTCAAATCTAATATAAATTTTGATGGACAAAAACTTATCAAAAAATGATTATTTGATTATTAGATTTGAAATCAATGTTGGTGTCCCTCAAGGCTCGGCCCTATCACCAACCTTATTTCTAATATTTATCAACGATGGATAGAAGCATGACCTCCAATAAAATTCATAGCTTTGCTGATGACAGCACTATTGATTGCTCTTACATTTTTGAGCGAGCAGCTGATGCTACCTCAACATCGGTAAATAATGAAAGAACCAAAGTTTCAAGTTCCTCAAATAATGATCTCCAAATAATTCAAGATTAGGGAAGCGTGAACAGGGTACATTTTAATGCTTCAAAAATCCAAAGCTGTTTGTTATCAACCAAGCGAAGCTATCCATTACTAAATATTTCTTTTGGCAATGTAGGTATTCAAAACTCCGAATCATTAAGAATTCTAGGCATGGAAATAAATGCAAAACTTTCGTGGAACGACAACATTTTTTCGGTCGCAAAAGATGCCGAGAAATGCTTGGGATTCTTAAGTAGGAGTAGGAAATACTTTACACCTCCAAATCTATTACAAATTTATAAAACCTTTATTCGGCCGAGACTTGAGTATAACTCTCACATATTTGCTGGAGCTCCCAACATCGCTCTTAAATATCTGGATAAAATACAAAAGAGAGCTGTTCGTATCATCAATGATATAATAACGTCACAAAAGACTTAACGTTTTTAAGTCACCGCCGTAATGTAGGAGCTGCTTGTTTTTTTTATAAGTATCTTCTAGGCAATACTTCAAAAGAAATTAAAAACATGATGCCTAAAATCAAACCCTACCGCCGTAACACACGGTTAACAGCTCAATCACATCCATATACAGTTGAGCTTTTCAGAACAAGAACTCTGAAATTTTGGAACTCTTTTCTGAGTCACACCTCCAAATTGTGGAACACATTACCTCCATATGTGTTTCCCAATTCATTTTCAAATTTTCAAAATTTCGCAAAAATTCTTGTAAGGACTTTTTTCAGCAGCATACACCTATGTTACACCCTGTATTAAAAAAAAACAAAAATAATAATAATATAGTTATATTATAAAATTAAAAATGTTGAAAGCAATTCAAATTAAATTGATATCTTAAGATTGTTCATTTTTTTTTTCTTTTTGTAACTAGTTTTTCAAAATGTATGAGTTTTTAAGTATAAAATAAAATTTTCTCAAATATGAAACATTTAAAAGATTATTAGTAAGTACAAAGGTACAGTGGTATGTTTATGATGGAAAATGAATTAAAACTGAAAAATACACGAAACTTTTATAAATATAAAAAAAAATTAGTATATCTTTTGATGTTTTTAGTCTTTTAATTTATTAAATAAGATTAACTTTTTTTATATTTTACGCAAAAAAAATAAGAAAAAGCAAAAAAAAAGAAAAAAAAACAGAAGTAAACACGAAGGAAACTTCCGTTTAATTTTTTGAATGTTTAAATTAAAAGATCAAAAAGAAATGAATAGGAAATTTGATATTACTTAAAGTAATTCGAAAATAAAAAAAACAACAAAATATCATTATCAAATATATTAATTTCCATTTTAATTTCCATATAAATGTTTTTTTTTTTTATTTTTTTTTTTACCGTTAGTATGGTGAAAAAAAAAATCAAATAAATTATTTTATCTTTAATAAATTTTCTTAGTATTTATCTAATTAGAATAATAAAGAATTGATAATGAGCAATATAGAAATTGTATCTTAAGATGAATAAAATAAAATAGTATCTAAAGTTAAATTGTTTTTTTTTTTTTAATGACGCACAAATACAATCTTAAGTTACGAATTTTTGATTAAAATTTTCTATTTTTTTCATGAAACTTTGTCATGGTAAGATATAATTAGAAAAAAAATCTAAAGATATTTTCTTGAATTATAGAGAAAACTATTTTTAATTTAATGAGAAATATACTTTAAAAATATCTCTTAGATTTTTAAAAGTATGTATCTTTGAAGTTTTGAATTTAAATTTTTTCCAACTAAATCTTGAAAAAAATTGGTAAAAGAGTTATTGTGTTTGGTTTCTAAGGACCTTTTTGCATTTTTAAAACAAGAGAATCTACAAAATTTTATTAAGAAGTATCTTAGGTTG
Source organism: Dolichopus griseipennis (assembly GCA_963082915.1). Lineage (NCBI taxonomy): Eukaryota > Metazoa > Arthropoda > Insecta > Diptera > Dolichopodidae > Dolichopus > Dolichopus griseipennis. The sequence continues at coordinate 64,592,173 of OY720443.1, forward strand.
TTGTTTTTTAAATATTTGAATAACTTTTTTTGATTTTTTAATTACAAGTACTTCACGGTTTTTAATAATAAAAAGACTTATCTGGGTAAATTAAAAAATCGAAGGGTACTCGAAATTCACCTAAATTTCAAAATTCGAAAACTTCAAAATACAAAATAGTACTGTAGTGTTAGGAAGGATCCCCCCTGACTTAGAATTTAGTATAACAACATATTTTAATATTTTAGAAAAAAGCGTATTTTGAACCTCTCTTAATGGTATTTCTAAACTTTAAAATTCTCTTTACTAAATTTCTGAAAAATACACATATTTCAACTAGAACTTTTGTCGAATAGATTGAGATTCCGCCGCTAAACCTTCACCGAATTTTCAATGAACCGTCACTAAAATTACTTTGAAACTAGCTTTGAAGGTTTTAAACCATTTTATTTGTAAAATTTTTATTTTAAAAATTTAGGATATCAAATTTTTAGATTTTTAATTTTTGATTTTACATTTTTGAGATTTTGTAATTTACAATTTAAGCTAGATTTGGAATAATGTTGTATAGAGTGTTCTTTTTTGGTATTTTGAGAAGTTTCTTTACTGAGTTTTGCTATTTATCTAATTAATCCATTGAACGAATCCTAGGGAAGCGAATATCTCGAATGAAAGATTGGCATTGAAATCACTATGCAGCCCAGCTATTAAATTACCTTAATTTAACCAAAAGATCTTGAAATTCAGCTATTAAATTAATAATGATATAAGAGTTGCTGATCCTGCTTCTGTTTTTTAGAAATGCACTTGCATTTTAAATTCTTTTTCTATTATTATAATTATACTCGTACGAAGTTCTAAGGGTGTACTTAATTGGCCATGTGTACTTAATTGGCCAATATGTTTCTGAACTTTTCAAGGACACGTAATAGATATAGATGAACTCAGGTATATGGATCGGATCAGAATCGAAAAATATGTCGTATGTGCTCGCTTAACTCAAAATCTAACAAAAGGTAGGATTCTGAAATTTTTACGAGTTATTTTTCTATAAGGGAATTAAATATATTTAATAAAGCTTAGTATCTGATATTTCTCGAAGAGTTCAGTTTTAGGAGAGAAAGAGTTTTATGATCACTCATTGTACAAAATTTGTTATGTCTAGTGCAGAAGTATTTACATAGCTTCAAAATAACTTCTTTATACCCGTATGACTATATAGCTGAATGTTTTAAATTTTGCCAAAAGTAAATAACCGGATGATATAATGTATATGTTACGGTCATGCGAGTATCCCAGAGTTGACACAGTCTACTCTACTACACTCTTTCTCGTTTTGTTTTGTTTTGACACATTTGAAACCTTACGTTTTTTTGGTTTTGCATTATCTCATGTGAGATTACTCTGGCTGAACTGTGAGATTACTCTGGCTCATTATGCTTCGCCTCCTAATGTTACTTGGGCGCTCGCAAGTGTTTTGCTTCCTTGGGGTTCCATTCCAAGATTTAAGTTGTTTTCCTACGTTTGGGAAAGGCCCACCTTTAACATCAACATTATTATAAGTTTAGTTAATTTTATTCGATTTTATATATGATATGTTCGTTCAAGTATCTCAGACTTGACACATTCTAAAATACCTTGTTCCATATGTTCAATTAAAAAACCTTTTTTTCGAATATTTAATAACCTTTCTCAATACAAAAACCTTTCTTCAGATATCTGACACTGTGGTTTTTCAAATTTTTGGCAATTATTTCGCGACGTAATACGCAAAACATTTGAAATATTTGGAAGGATATTCTGAGGAAGTGATTAAATATCCTTTTATATATTTATTCCAATACTACACCATTTGGTAAAAAATAAATTAATTGGAGTATTTCTGGTATTACAGAGGACAATACTAATAATATTTAAATTTTTTTTACTTAAATAATCCCTAAATAAAATTAAATTTATTACAATTAAGTTACTAGAAACTTAAGTAACACGTGTTACTAAATGATGACACTAAAAGTCTTAAAATATTTACCCATTAAATAATTTGATTAAATAAATATAAATATTCCTTTTTTCTGGTTTTTTATATAAAATAATATATAATACATTTTTAAATAGGTTCAGTTCTATAAATTTTGTTATATTGTCAAGTTATATTAAAAAAATTTTGTTTTTTATTACCAAATTGCGTGTAAGAAAAGTGTTAATAAAACTCTGATTAAAATATAAGTAAAGGAAAAAAAAAATTAAAATAGTAGAGTCATAAAATAGTGATAATAAAAACTAATAATATTATATTATAAGTGAATGATGTAATTAGGTTTCAATTTTAGTAATATTTCCTAAATTAAAGAAATTTTTTTATTAATCCTATCAATTTAATTATATAATTATGTTTTCATTCAAATTATTTTAACACTTATTATAATTAATATACAAATTAAAAAATGAATAATCTCGAATAAGGGACTACTCTATGATTTTGTAGCTAACAAACTAAGGCTACATTATGATTTTGTATCTAATTCTTAGAAAATGGAACTTGGCAAAAGGTAATACCGCAAAAGGTAATATTGTAATACTGCAAAAGGTAATACCGTAATTTTGTATCCAACTCCTAAAAACTACAATTTCCGTAAAACTTTTTACAGAATATTTATAAATAATTACACCGCATTTTTAACTGAGTGTGATTTTGTAGTCGATTATTAAATTTGGGTAAAAACCCTTTTCCGGAATACTTACAGATTTATACAAGATTGTTTTAGAAATTGAATTCAAAATCAGGATTTAAGTAATTTTATTAGCAGAGGTTTGGGGACAATAGTCCCACAATTTTTAGTTTTTTCTTCATTTATTTTAAGTCCAATCTCATTTACATTTTGCTCTAGTGTAACAATCTAGTGTACCTCCACCATACTTCTGTAGATTTTGGATATTACGGAGATGTCGTTGGCATAAGCTACAGTCTTTATCAATTTGCCTCACAGCATATTGTAAGAGCATTTTAAATATTAATGCAGATTGGGCATCTCCTTGTCTCACACCATTTTTTACTGCAAAATGCCCTCCTTGGCAGTTTTAATGTTTATAAATGAAAATTTAAAACTTTAGTCTAATTCTAAAAGTATGTTAAAATTTCAATAAAGAAATAACAAAGATATTTCTGTAAGGAACAATGATTCTCTAATAGTTCTAATGATGCTGGAATTCTTATTTTTGATTGGCCATCACAATTCTGCAATTAATTTTTTTGCTAAATCCATTACAGAATGGAATCAAAGTACTTAAAAAAACAATATTAAGTTATAATTAAAGAAATTGTTTTATAATTTTACTCATTTGAGTTCAAAATTCTATTTTATTTCTTATTATACCACCCTGTGTTTTGTAATTAAATTTAATTATTTTACTTAAATTTAATTTTAATTAAATCGATTGTATTAGTTTATAAAATATAATTGCATGCTTGTATAATAGCGACTTTGTTGGAAATACAAATGAAAAATTATTGAAAATACATATATTTCAATTAATATTATAAATAAGGTTAAAAATTAAATTGTAATTGGAATTGAAGTAAGTATTTATTAAATAACTTATAATTATTGAATTAAAAGACCATTGTCTTCCAACTAAGCAAGCGAATGCTGTGATATTATCAAATATATTTCAATTAAAAAATATTATAAATGGGGTATGGGTTAAATATAAAGCGGGGAACTAATTCGAGAAAAAATTAAAAATATATAGTGTTCTCTCATCTGTTAGCTCAGTCCATTGCATTGAAGTTTTAATTATAAATTCTAGCAGTTTCTAAATTTCATTTTTAATGTTTTATCCACGACTTTAATCAATCTGTGCAATACAATTTTGATAATTTTTCTACCGTTATTAGTAGCATTCTTTTCCATTACTTTGTCAACTTAATTTGGGGCCTCCTTAATTGGGGATTCTTAATTATAAATCCTCTCAGTTTCTTAGTATGATTTTCAATATTATCTTCAGGTCCTTGATCACCCTGTACAATATAATATTATAGTTTGACTGCCGTATCTGGTGATCTCTGGGGGTTTCATACAACTTTTGAAGTTGATTTTAAGATACAGAATTACACTGTCTTTCTTATTTGAATTTTTTTTTTTTATGTATCCATTTGTCTAGTGAAGCAACGGCAAGAGTTGTTATAATCCAGAATTCATATGGAAAATTTGAAGAACTAAGTGTATTTACAATTCTACAAATCATAGCTATATACTTGTTATATACAAATAACATTCTGTCGACGTGTTTCCATATTCTAAGGCTAATTTAGCAAGGATCTGTAATTTCGACTCTCGTAGATTAATACAAGCCTCGAGCTTGCGACTCTCGCATTAAACTTAAAATTTTTAATTTAAAATTATATTTAATATAGACAATATATTTCTTATAAATTAATAATTGAGGCATCATAGAGGGGTTTTAAGAATTAGTTGTAAAATTTCGTAGGAAATTTGCTACACACCATTAAAAAAAACACCATCTGAAAGTACAATAGACTAACTCATTAAAATAAAATCTTAAGATTCTTTTTTTTAAATATAAGCTTCATTTGAAATATTTGATTAGTTTTATGGTTTTAATTTTAATTTTAATTCATAGATCATAAAATTTTAAAAGAAAAATAAATTAAAATCACACAAAAAAAAAACAAAAACAAAATAGTGAGGATTTACTAAATAAAATTATATTAGAATATGTAATATCGATATATATATAATATGAATATATATTAAAAATGTTTTTGTATATATATGAACAGTATACGTTCAATTACCCACTCAAAATGCACTCGTACATCTTCGCTCCATTAAGGATATGTACATAAGAGTTGTTGAAAGCTGTTTGAAGTTTTAAAATTATTTATACAAAAAAAAAAAAATAAAAATATTTGTTTGATTTTATTTTTATTTTTTTGTCTTTTTTGTTTTATTTTTCATTCCGTACACAATTTGGCGTAATAGTTAAAGTAATGCAATTATAGAGAAACTTTGGCATTATATTAAGAAAAAACAAAAGAAAAAAAAAAAAAATTTAATATCATATGAAATGAAGTGGATGTGTTCTCCATTTGACGTTTTTATAAAATTATATTTGAAAATGAGGGGAAAATACAGTAATTTTATACACGGTAAATTCCGAAAATCTTTAAGAAAGCATTTTAAAGCTTTAAGAAAATTAGAATACTTTAAATTAAATGTTTTGCAATATAGAGTTTTCGGTCAAAAAATCTGTAATAAATTCTTAGGGACAATATGTTCTTAGTGTTTCCTTAAGTGGCAAAGTGGTTAATTCAAATCCCAGGCAAAAGAAAAAATTTTTATTTGGGTTTCGACTAAAGACTCAGCTAGCATTCACCGCATAGGGTTTAAATTTTTAACTTCAAAGTATAAGCTAATATTTCATAATTCAAATATTAAATTATTAAATAGAATTAAATAGTATATATTGAAAATCTATGACAGGTTTAGATTTATAAGCTTTATTACTATTTCATGTTTAAATATTATAAATATAACATTTCCTCTCTGTTCCAACAATTGACCTGTGCGGTATAGACAGGTTTATTAGACTCGAAATAAAAATACAGGTTTTCTGTATGTATGCATTTTTAACAATCTACAAAAAAAATAAATAAACTTTTGATTTTAATGTATTTAAATTTATGCTTTGTAACTAAGTTTCATGTTAATTTTAAGTTTTAGCTATAAGAATTTTTTGTAAAAACCTTGTTTTGGTTCAAATAAAATAAAATAAAAGAAAAATAAAATAATATAGAAATAATTCCCGATCAAAAAATAATCACTTACGTTTGTTACACACAAACAATTTCGATTTTCGTTAAAATCATCTTAAAAATTTTATAGTAATTGTTGAAATTAACATTAACGTTTGTTGAAAGAGCAACTTCGATTGCCGAAGTTATTTCGATATTGGATTCGGACTTTAAATAGTTTTTGATAAATCTGACTTAAAATCTATCAAAAAATTAATTTAAAAAAAATACATTTCAGTTGTCTCATTTAATGTTTCTTTATTTATTTTAATTTTAAATAGGGGCCTCGGTGGTGTATTGGTGGATTCGATTCACGTACGGGTCATGACTTTTTACTTGGGAAAAAACAAATTGAAAAATAAGTTTTCTACAAATCACCATGGTGACCAATAATATATTGTAAAATATACCATTTTGATATAAACAAAATAAAAAAAATTACTTATAAAATAATAATGTTGGTCAACATCCGAAAGGAACAGGGAACTTCAATTTGAAAGGCACTGTTCTCACTTGTAAATACTTAACAAATAAATAATTTGAAATATTTTAATATTTTCTTTTCAAAATTGTAGTTGTACATTTTTAAGAATATATAATTCTTTTATACTAAATGACAATTCCAGTTACAATTTGACATTTAAACTTTTTTTGACATTACTTAAATCGATTTCATTTGAATTTATAGTGTTACCATAACACATTACATACAGCAAAATATTAATTTTACAATACTTTCGATTACAATACTTTCTCTAATATATGGATGCACCAGAAACTTAAAACATGTAAAAATGAAAATTTTTATTCTAAATTAAAATAAATTTTAAGTATATTAATGCTAAATTCTAATGATGCAAAACATTTACATACACTTTGGTACAGACATATATGCGGGAAATAATGATAATTAGGGCAAATAAAAATATGCTCTAAAAAATCCGTTTTAAGCGCTTAAAATATGCTCTAAAAAATCTATTTTAAGCATTTAAAATATGCTCTATGAAAAAGATATCAAATACATAAAAAAAGAACCATTACTTAGAAATCTTCAAATAAAATGAATATTAATAGGGTGGGCTAGTGACACTATCTTCAAAAGTTGTTTAAATTTAAGAAATAAAAGCAGATAGTTTTTTACTTTTTTATATATTATTTTTATTATAATTTTTTATTTTAAAGTTAAATTTAATGAAATAATATAAAATTAATTCATGAAATTAAAAAATTAAAACAAGATAAATTAGAGAGTAGAATAAGTTAAAATTTAAAAAAATAAATAAACATAAATTAAAATAAAAATTAATCCAAATAACGAAAATTTTACATCTAGTAAAATTAAAAACTAAGTTTAACTGAAATTTTGGTTGCAATATATCACAACCATTTCACTTAAATTTTCAAATAAGAAATTATTCCGGTTCGATCGTAGGACACTTTTGTACATTTAAAAGGTTCTTTCTACATTAACTGAGTTAATTGGTGCGAATTTAAATGCAATAGTTTCGTGTAATTTATTGTAGCATTGTGTATCGCTTTACCAGTCAAAGCTGCAGATATAGTTTTTAATCAAGTTGAAAGTTTCTGAACCAAGTTGAAATGAATAATAAAATAAATATGTATATGTACATGCATTATACATAGAGATTTCTTTAAATACCTAATACCTACTTGTTTATTTTCAAAGAATGATATTTTTAATAAATAAATATCTAAATAGTGACATTAATTTTTATGTTTTATTATGAAAAATATTTTAAATGCAAGAAAATAAAAAAATTATGCTCTTTTGCCCGAAAATTGTCAAAATATACCAAAATATGCTCTTACAAGTTAAAATATGCAAAATATGCTCTAACAAGTGAAATATGCAAAAATATGCCCTAACAAAACTAGCTTAAAATTCATAATTTTTGTTGAAACGAACTACTATCTTGTTCATTTATCGATAAGACATAAGGAAAAAAAGATGCTAATGCATATTTTTATTTGCCCTAATGATAATATATGTAATGGATTTTTATATACATATAAACTTAAAAATAAATATTTTAATGAATGAGTGATTATATGGAATTTTATATAAATTTAATATGATATATTACAAAAAATATATGTATATACACATATATAATTGATCTAAGTTTTAATTTTGATTAGATGTTTTTGTTTTTCTTTTGTTTTCCAAATTTTAAATTAAGTGGATAAAAATTTATAAATTAAATAAAATGATTTTTGAAATGAATTTTTAAACCTATTTAAAAAATGAAATTGTGTAATACATATTTCCTGTTGGTTTAAACCATGTTTAAATGCAATTACAAATACCATTAACAAAATGTTAAAAGATTTTAAAATTGACTCCGCAGATGATTAAATATGTTTTGCCATCTACTTTATAATAATTACTGTGAAAGGCTCTGCTGAGATATCTTTTAGGATTAAGCACTAAATATATATTTCGGGATATTTAGGAATAAATATAAAAAGCGATTTTCATAGACGATTTTCAAAGGCGATTTTCATAGACGATTTTCATAGGCGATTTTCATAGGCGAAGAAGAGATTTTTTACTAGCATACGAAACTTGAGTATTTTCGTGGATTCGTAGATAAACAAACACGCTCAATTTACCTATCTTTGAAGTAATTGAGTGATAGCTTATTAAAAGCTCCATAAGTTCTAGCACGCTTGATGTCAGTCGAAAGGGAGTCCCACAAGGCACTAATTTTGACAAAATAAGATAAATGCCTTAAGCGACCTCTATAATGAAGAGTATGGTAACATTCGAAGATCTTTATGACATGTCAAAATTTATATTCCTGTATATTATATATAGTTGTGTTAGGCCTGTGAAAGAAATAGAGGTTTTAATGATTCAAGTAATTATTGAGGGTGCACCCTAATAATATAATTGAATAATATAACTTACAGATTAGAAATACCTTATAATTCAAACAAAAAAAAAAAATTTCAAATAATGAAATTCTAAAACGTATTTTATGTTATATGGCCAAGTACAAGGTGGCCCAAAACGACCGATATGGTTTGAATGTTTAATAAACTTTTTATTTAATAGTTAGTTATTATTATTTTTTGTTATACAGTATATTAATGGGAAATATTTTTAGCTTAAGTAGAAAAATTATATCCCGCAAGTGGTGACCATTTTCGGCTTCGAACGTTTGTGCTCTTTCCAAAACATTTTTCATAACTTTCCTAATTTTTGATCGCTGTTCTGTTGTGTACTGTTCCATTTCCAATTCCCCAAGTTCTCTGCACAAAATTCTGAAATAAAAATAATAAATATAAATAAATTTCAAAAGCTATTAAACATTCAAACCATATCGGTCGTTTTGCGCCACTTTGAATAACATGTAGAAACTTCTTAGATTTTTTATATTTTTCATAACTTTTCGTAATTTTTTATCGCTGTGCTGTTGTGTACTGTTCCATTTCCAATTCCCCAAGTTTTCTTCACAAAATTCTGAAATAAAAATAAAAAATTTAATAAATTTAAAATGTTATTAAACATTCAAATCATATCGGTCGGTTTGCGCCACCCTGTACTATCTCATGTTTAAATTGTATGTATGGAATCCATTAACTGCTGTTCTAATAAATCCCCTGTTCCAATAGTTGTAGTTTATATCGTATTTGCATTTTTGTAATATCGTCTATATTGTAAAAGCCGAGAAATCGCACTAATACAGTATTTGTTTCATAATCTTGCAAAATAGCCACAGTAGATAATAGCAAAATTTATGACTTTTAAAATTGGTTTGTCGTTAATGGACTTTTGGGTGCTCTATGTGACTTATTGAAGTGAAAAAAAAAAACTCTAATGATTTACTCTGGCTTTGGGACATTTTGCTGACTTTTATTTTCTTAAATTATTTTGAAATGAAAATGGGCTCATCTTTTAATGGTAGGTACATCTCTTGTTGCATAAGAGTTAATACTGTCTTATTTTTAAAAATTCAAAATTTAGCTCCCTTTTCAATAAACCTTAAACTTAAAAAAATTTTATCTTAATGATTTTATTATGATTATAAAAGTGGTTTAAAATAACTTTTTTTTTTTTTATTATTATTTAAATGTCAAACAAAATATTATATAAAAAATTTCTAACTTTTTTTTATAAGAATTACAAAATAATTAATCTTTTTATTACATTTGTTTCAAAGAAAAAAAAAACCCCTTCAATAAGTTCTAGAATAATCTTTCGCGAAAAGTGAAAAATTTCCAGTTTATTTCACTTTTCTTCTTTTTATTTTATGGGGTACAAGAAAAGTATTAATTTCGGAACAACGTTTGGTCAGAACGTCAAGAAATAATATGAAAATCTCTAGGGGTTGAAAAATTATTAAACATGTAAATAAGATATAGATATTTGCCTTTTTTAATACTTAGCAACTTTCTATTCGATTCTTTCCTACTTCCTTGAGGAAGTTCCTTGCTCCTTGAGAAGTTCCTTGAAGAAGTTCTATTCGATTCTTTCCTACTTCTTTGACTAAGCCTTTTTATTTCACACAAATTTTGTGCCTTAATTTGTTTCCAGGTTTTTTCTGATTCTTTGATTCCATTATTTAAAGTTATTTTTAAAATACGTTTTGGCCTTCCTGCTTTTCGTTTTGTTTGGATATTGTAATTGAGGGCTTTTTCAGTAATCGAGATCTTGCTTTATCCAGCTGTATTACTTTTTCCTTATGATTTTAAGTGCTATGGGTTATTGATTAGCTATACTCCACAGATCTTAGATTTATATTCTTTGCGGTCCAGATTATAACCTAAATGACACTGGCTTAATCACTATAAGTTTAATAGCTGGATTATAGCACTTTTGAGTCTCAGAAATTATAGTATGATTCTATACATAACTTCCTTTCCAATATTTGGACTTTTTACACTTTAGGGCGGTACTTAGAAACACTAATGGCAACTGCCTTCTCTCGTAACAGCTCTTAAATAATTATCGGAACTCCGATTTTATATTTACTTCTTAATTACATCATAATTCGAGATAAATCTGATCAATCTGATCGATCAATTAAATACATTGAAAGGAAAGGTCCTCTGCTCACTTAACAGACGGACGCTCTTCTTATGATTTGGACACCCCTTTCCCCCTTTGCCATTTTTTGTAGCTCATTTTTTGGGAAAAAATCCCCTAAGGCTTTTGTGACAGTCCCCTAGGAATTTTTAAGAGTGATTTCTATAGAATAATGTGATATATATAAATCAAGGCTTCAACATAAAATTAAAAAAAAGTTGAGAGGAAAACACTTCCATTTTGTTTTGCAAAGTTTTACAAACAGAAAAAATTACAACAAATTTTAAAATAATATTTTTATAAGAATTTATGCACAATATTTGCGCTATTATCCTTCATTTTTTGTTATTTAACTAGAAAATTGGCTTCAATTTTTTGTTATATAACTTTTTCTTAGAAAAAAGTAGTAGTAACTAGTAAAAAAGTGTAATAAGAAAACAGTTATAAAAGAGTTCTTTAAGTTTTTGCTCGGTCCACTTTGTTAATTGACTTTCTTTCAAAGAACTATTTTTTCTCTTATTTTTTTTTTTTTTGAATTTATTGTAAGACAGTAGTCGTAGTTGATAATTTTCGATTCGTTAAATTTATCCTAGAAACTGTTTAGTAAAGTGAACTGTGAGATAATTAGAATAAGAAAAAAAAAATAAACACTTCAAATAAAAAAATTAAAATATTATGGAAAAAATAAAACTGAAATTTGTAAAATTAAGAAGCATTTAATGACTATACAGGAAAACAAAATACATATAATTGTTAATCCGTGAGATAGTTTTAACTATGTTTTTGTGTTTTCTTATGAAGTTACCATGGATTTATCTAGTTGAAGTCTTTTCAATTATTTAAAAATAGAACTGAAATATAAGTTATATATACAGTTGTATTTATTTTTATCAGTTTCATTTACAAATAGCAACGGTAACGTTATTAAATAGTGAAGAGATCTTTAAGGAATCATTGATTCAATTGAAAAAACAGGCAAATTTTTGTCTTTGGCTTCAATGGTTTCAGTTCAAATATAGAGTTGAAAAGGAACCTTCCTCAGGGTTAAGTCCTACTTAAGCGCTAACTCCACTTAACCATCGGCGAACCTTTTGGTATCTGACTGTGAGATACCTTTTAGGAACGGATACCTGTTTCAAAGAAGTGACAATTAATTAATGCCTCCTGTCAAAGCTTTTCAACGTTAAACAAGGAGTACGACAGATGCCCATTACTCATCCTCACACTGTTGAATTAGTAAGATGACGAAACTCGGCTAACGGCTTGTGGAAATTCGTTTGTTATGAGTACATCGCGATAATAGAATCAGTTACCATGTAATGTGTTTCCCAAAGTTGATAGTTTTTCTTATGTACGATCCAATAAAGTTTAAGAAGAACATTAACATCCTTCCTGACTTCGTTTTAAATTATTTCCTTTATTCAACATAATCCCAATTACCAAATCCGAAACTTAATTTTCTTCCGAATCCCGATCCTAAAAACCAAACAATACATATACATATGTATTTAAAGTTCATTTCAAGTTTGGTTTTAAAAAAGGGGAGTGGTTTTAGTTCGTTAAAGCCTAACACTACCCAGATGAACACCGTACAGTGATTCTGGACGGCGTTCGATGCTTTCCATCAAAACTCGAAAATAAAATTTTTTTTTAGATTGATCTGTTGTACCAGTTAGCCTGGTATCTTAGTTTTATCAAAGTCTTCTTCTTGTAATTCATTAATTTTACTTAATTTCTATTTTCTAGCTAGAATTTTCGAAACTAAAGCATATTCGAAATTTCAAAAGATGGGTTTTAAAACTTACTCCTTTTAATGAAAGTGTACAATATTATAAGTGTGATCCAATGATATATGTAGAAATGATTCCTGTTAGTATATTTCAGTGTTTTGTCGTCAATGTGAATTTAACCGGAACCTGGAACCTAATAAATGGATTAAGAAATATAAAATCGAACGTACGGAAATCTTTTAAAAATATCAAATCTAAATAATTTTTTCCCGAAAAAAATTTAATAAGTGTTTTAGATATTTATAAATGGAATTCTTTTAGTTACGGGTTCTTAAAACAACTTAAACACCTTATAGTTAAAATTGCCCATTCTAATTTTTGAGAGAGTGGCTAATCCCATAGAAATTCAATTGTTATCTATTAAGGTGCACGTTGAAATAAGAGGGAAGCTTTCTTGAAATTATTTTAGAATATTTTTTTAATAAACTCCACATGTAATTACTAACAGTGTGAGACGGTAATAGGCTTAATAAAATGTAGAATTTTATCTCTATTATAGTTGTTTTTTTAGAAAATTGTAACAATAGTTGCCACAAATAAAGTTCTAAATTATTTCTATGTTTTCGATTCCATTTTAGTTTCATTTTCGTACAGAGGTACTGAAAATCATTAATTAACCCTTTCACTGAATTGGAATTGAATTAGTATGTTAAAATTTTATATGCATATAGGGTGTTTCGCATTAGAAAGCAAATATTTCATGGGGTGATTTCTAATAATAAAGCTAGGAAAAAATCGTATTGCATATACAATTTGGGACTTGGGAGATATATGGTTTCTATTTTCAGTTATTTTCGAGATATTGGGACTATTTTTTTAATTTTTAATGAACATTCGAAATTTTCAGTGTAACTTTAGATTCATATGCTCCACAGAAGCTAACTTAGTGCTGTTCGAAAATTTGTTATTTAAGATTTTATATTAGCTTCTAAAAGTTTAATTTCCTAATTTTATTGCTTCTTTTTAAGATCTAAGAACATTTAAATATTTTATTTTTTTCAAAATAACGGATTTTATTTATAAAAAATGTTTTTAAGATACCGTTATCTTACGAGACTATAATAATTGTTTTTTTGATTTACTTTTCTCTTATGTAAAGCTTGCATACTAGATTTAAGTCTTAATTAAATATGAAGTACTTGTAGTCTTTTGTCGAACAGCCTGTATATAAAACATATAAATTTTTAAAATCTGAACAAATGTGTTTCATTTACTACATAAGAGTTAAATATCCTTTCATATATCCTTTTACATATTTTCAGTTATTATACCCGTATGACTATTGGTCAAAAGGGTATACTAAATCTGCCATTACGTTTGTGACGCAGAGATTTAGGGGAGGTAGATATAGACTCAAGTATATAGATCGGATCAGAATTGAAAAATAAATCGATTTAGCTACGTATGTTCGTCCGTCCGTCCGCACGATAACTCAAAAACTAAAGAAGCTAGGATATTGAAATTTTCGCAAATTCGTTTTTATGCAATAGCCGACAGCGCTTTGGGTCCATGGGTTCGAGTACCTTCCATACAACTTCTTTTTTTATATGAGCATTACTGAGCAATTTTGCCAAAAATAGTTTAGTATAATGGCCAAAGTTACTGCAAAATATGTTTGGTCTGCTGCAGAGGGTTCGAGTAGCTGCCATACAACTCCTTCTTTTATATGAGCATTACTCTACACCTAATAAAGCTGGGTGTTTGAAATTTTGCCAAAAGTAATTAACCGGACGATATAATGTTTATATTACAGTCATACGGGTATCCCAGAGTTGACACAATCTACTCCACTACGCTCTTTCTCGTTTTTTGAACTGTAATTTGTTACATTTGTAATTTGACCTGTTCCAGAAATATTTATTAAGCATTTTATTAAATCTATTCATGTGTTATATTTGAATATATTTTAAAATTTTTATGTTTTATAAATTTCAGTGATAATACATCCACACATATATAACTTTTAATATATACATATATGAATCATTTTTGTATTACAATTACAATAATTTTTAATAAAAAAGAAAATCTTAAAAGGTTTGAAGGGTAATTTTTATTCAAAAAAAAGATTTTAATGAAAGATAATCATATCGTATACACTAATATATTATGAAAGAGTTATATTTTAATTTTTTTTACCGTTTTTGTGGGTGAATCAAATTGCTTGTAATTAGTTATACAATATATTTTAGTAAAATGAGATGTAAGATAATTTATTATATATTTCAAAATGATTGTATTTAAAATAAGTAATATTTTATCAAACTAATTATATCTCTCTTTTTTTTATTTCTTTATATAATAATTTTTAATTAAGAAATCAAATATATTTTTACATAATCTATATGTAAATGTATTTATATAATTGAACATATGTAAATAATTTTTTTTTTGAATTATTTTACAAAATATTAAGTTTGACCAAATGTAATTTTAGATTTTTTAGTACTCAATTGTTTGATATGAAATATTATTTATATTTAAAATTTATTTGAATATTGAAACAAAATATTATTTGATCCACCCTAATATCAATTTTTTTTGGTTTTAATAAGTTGTATACTTAATTTGAAAGTACATACTGTTTCACAATAGTTAGAATATAATGAACTAGAAAGAGAGAGACTAGTGAAAGGACGGAACGCACACTTAGCTAAATTGAGTGATGCTTTCATTCTGATCCGGCCGGCACACTTGATTTTATACAGTAACCTACCGACCTTTACAACACTACACACGTAATGCCAAATTGATGGTTCGAAATAATCATCGATTGGATTTTAGTCAACTGATTATAGCAATAATTTAGCTTTTCTTATGTCCCAACAAAAGTTGTTCCTTTTTGACGGAAACGCGTAAATCCGAAAATTTGTGTGCCTGTGTATGTGTGTATCTGTAAGCACGATAGCCCGCGTAATTTTTTAACAGATTTTGACTAAATTTGGTATGAATACTTTCTTTGTTAATTGTAAGGGTAAGTTCGTAGATTGGCCAAATCGGACAACGACATTAGGAGGCTCCCATACGATAAGATCAAATTTAGTACATATAGACAAATATTTTTGGGTGCTTTTGAAGAGTACATTATTGGGTATCCATGAAGAGTAGCTTTCATAAATTAATTTCAGTATTATGGAGTCTAGAGATTCTAGGAGTTTCGAGAATGTCAAGTTCTAATAATTCATCAAAATTTCAACAGATTTCAAGTGCTATTATGACTAGTTTCTATTTAAAAACCATTTCAATACTATTATTAAATTGATGGAAATCAATACAATAAAGATTGACAAACTTCACATAATTATAGAAGCTACACGAACAGCTCTCATTTAAATTTAAATAAATTGATCGGAAAGCGTTGGCCAAAACTTAACAACTTTCGACAAAGCTTCGGATACAAACTTAATTAAACTCTGAGTTCTGCTACAAAATTAAACTTTGTTCTTATCAAAAAAATGAGTGCTATGTATGGCAACTACCTGAATCCCCTCACAACCTGACTAAATTAAAAAGTCAAAGATAGCTATTGTAAAATAAAACAAATCGATTCAATCCAATTGTGTTCAGTCCAATTGTTTCGATTCTGATCCAATTCATATACAATATCTATCTCATCTATTTTACAGTATCACTGACGTAATTGTATATTTAGAATACCTTTAAAATTATATTCGTAAGAGTGCAAAAAGGACCTAAACGAAAGGATATTCAAAACTTACTGCATATTTTAATTTAAATTTTCTTAAACTTTTAGTGTAAAAAAACAACAAAAAACAAAAATTTCTGATATTATTATTAAAATTTATTAAAATTTTATTATTTGTTTTTTTTATTTTTTATTTTTTGTTTGTTTTAAAATGTCCTTACATTATTAATTATACTTGTTATGCATTACATATTATTAATTCTGATATTTGTCAATTGTCACATTCATGTCTACTTCATGTGTTGCATGAACTTTCAAATTAATTAAATTTTAAATGGAATACTTTATAATTATTTTTGGATAAATATTGTGTATTATTTAAAATTTTGAATATAAAGATAATTGAAAAAAAAATTAATAATTCTATATAAAATTTATATTTTACAGTAGGCAAAAATGACAAATTGTTAATATTATTATATATACATGTTATGTATGTATATGTTAAAATATATGTACATTGTTTTGTTAATTAGCTTTGATTTTATATATGTATATATGGAATAATAACTTTTTAATATAAATTGTTTACAAAAATGTCTAAAAATTTACTATAATAACTGGATTTAGGTGCCATAGAACAAGAAGAAGAACTTGACTTAAGGGACCTCGATTTATAATATGAACTTTTCTTTATTATAATCTAATTTCAAAACTTTGACAATTTTAAAATCCCATGTAGTCACTGTGTTCAAAACACACTTTGTATTTTGGCAAAATTTAAGAATTGTTTTCAAGTTTTGTCAGTAATGTATTAGAATTAACAGTATGTACTCGTTTCTAACTCCGCTATCCTATCTTCTGCTATTACATGGCGAGGTCCTGAGAATATGAATTAAATTTGTGTTTTACTTAAATATTGCTGTATAGGATTTAATCATTTTACTTCATTTCACAGGAATTCATACTCAATGTTGGAATTGATTTATTATACTATGAACATCCCATTTCATTAGTAACGTTGAAAGCTAGCATTTGGGGTTTATATAGACTCAAGTGTATGGATTGAGTCAGAATTGAAAAGTGAGTCGATTAAGTTATGTGTGTCCGTAGGTCTGTCTGAACGATAAAGCATGAAATAGGATTACCGTTCATTTCTTTAATTTACCGTTATACTAAACTCAATTTTGCAAAAATTTTGACTTATATTTTTTAGACGGTTTGAGTTGAAAACTTGAAATTTTAAGACAGGTTAGATCTTAGAAAATAAGTCTAGGTCTTGAAACTAAAGAACTCTAAGACATTTCGCAAGTTCGTTGTTATACAACTTTTAGTTCAACAAGTTCGAATAGCTGCCTGATAATTTAGATTTTCTTTTTGTACAACGGAGTCTTACAAGTTTTGTTTAGTTCAAGTTTACACAGACACATGACACATTTTGATTTAATTAAATATAAAACTTATTAGGACAAAATTTGGGAAACTTAATTTATGGCATATTTTGAAGCTCGTTCTGGTAAAGTGGACAAAGTTTTGAATTTGCATTCTTTCAGGACTTTTGAAATTCCTCTGAACCTGTGTGTCGTCTACTAATTTATTTTAATTCTATTTCTATTTGAATCTTAAGAATGCTTTAGTAATAAGTGGGTGCAGTTATATTCGACAGGTTTTATTATTACTACACCACTACACCGCTCAGTTCTTCTCACGTTTTTACTAATTCTGGATTCTTACAAAGAACAAATGTTTAGCAATGAAAAAATGTATTTCACTATCCAAAGTAGGTTTTTGAATATGTGAATTTCCATTCACAATAGTTTCATTTATTCTGTTCGAGATTTTTTTTTAAAACCACTGAGTTTTTTACTATACAATTTCAAACTCATGTCATTAGTGTGTCTCCGAATTTTTTTTTTCAAATCAACTCCACTGGATATTTATTTTGTTCATTAATAAAATTGTTTTATTCTATAAATATAAAAATCTAAAATTTAAGTTGGTTTTGTGTATACTTAAATATTAATTAAATAAATTACTCCCCATAAAAAAAAATATTATTAATTCTATATTTTCTTTTGAGAGTATCCAGTATCATGCAGTGTACTATGACAACCATTAACTTTTGCTCCAAATTTTTTGTTTTTAATTTTTTTTTTCGTTTTTTTTTTTTTGTTGTTTTTGTCCTTTTGGAAATTATTCTTTATTATTTTAAGACGATTTTGTTGGACTAAGTAAGACCCATAAGACTTCATTAAAAAAAAAATATTTATCTATAAAACTCATTTGTTTAATGCTTTCTTTTCATTCCATTCAATTCTTTTAAAATTAAAATTTATTAACATGGATTATATTATATAATTTTTATTTTTTTTTTGAAATTATTATAATATATGAAATATAAAAACGAAGAAAAGAGATAGAAATAAATTTATTGTAACATGAAAATGTAATTATTTAAAATTAGGACAAAAAAAAGATGGAGATAATTTTTAGACTCAAAATACTAAAAAAACAAAAGATGAAAAAACCAAGGGTTTTTAAAAACGCACATTTTCAAAATTTCAGTAGTGTTTCATATTGACTTTAATTTTGGGAATATGTATACTAGTGGCAAAGTTACTGATTTATAAATTGGTTAAAAATAACTTAAAAAAATGGTTTAAACTAAGAAACAATTTCTTCCATTTTAAGGATCCCCAAAAAATTTTCTTTACCGACTCCTACTAATTTCTGACAGTCTAATTTCTCCCAAAATTTCTGTTTCCCATAACGGACATTTTTAATACCGTATGACAACTTGAATTTGCATTTTAAAAATTTATAAAAGTTTTAAAAGCTTCTCTCTATTCAAACGGTGTAAAAGTTTTTGTAAACATACGGACGGACGGATAGAGTGAAAAAATATAGGCACATTTTTAAAAATCTTTTGAAAATGTGCTAAAAAACTGTGGGGATAAAAATATGTATACGCTTTTAATTCAAACAATTTTTAATAAGGGCTTCAAACCTAATATTACGCTAAAGATTTTTGGGGTCGAAATAAGATGTTAAAATCATGTTTAAACTAGAATAATTAGTTGTTATTAATATTTGTTAATTTTGACTAATATTTTTCACTACGCCGAATGTGATAATTTTCATCTTAAGTCAATATTTTTTTCGATTGAATTCGAGATACAAAATCTATGTATATATACAAAATTATTTCTAAATCAAATTTTAGATCAAATTTTTTGGAGTTTAGTTGGAACCATATTCCATCAAATGTGTTCCCCAAAGTTGATAATGTATATATGTACGATTTAACCAAATTTAAGAAGAACATTAACATCTTTCTTCTAAATATCCCATCCAATTTTCCCCATCCCCCATAATCCAAATATTCCAAATAACTTCCACCATAATCCTAAATCCTTCCATATCCTCATCCCTGTAACCAAACTGTACATTTGTATTACAGGTTCCCTCCTAAAGTTTGGTTCAAAAAGGGTGTGGTTTTGGTGTGTTAAAATCATACACTACCCAAAGAAACACCGCATAGTTTCAATGGGTGGCTTTCGAGCTTTCCATTCCTTCGTAAACAAAAAAAAAAAAAAATAAAGAAAGAATTTTAAGCTGGTAGGAAATTAAATAAAATTAGCCTTCTTTTCTGTCGATATTTACAAGCCTTATTAACTAGGAAGTACTTAAAAAAATTGTACAAAGTTTTAAAAAGGATGAAGCGGAATGACAGGCAAAAGTAGAAGGAAAGGGAAACATTTTAGGTGGAGATTTGTTTTTTAACTTTATAATGTCGTGCTCATAAAAATTACTAACTTTGGGCAGACATGAGATGGTATATTGTTCGATATTGCGAGAGACTTCTATATTATTTAAATAAACCGCTTTTCTTATACTTTCTACAAAAAATATAGCTTAGCCTAAGAAAAGTGATTAGATTTACTACATTTATTGAATTGAACATCCACAATTATTATGTATATTATTTTTAGCATTGCGGAAAGTTCGGGAGTCAAGTTTCATGAGTTTATTAAAAAAAACTTAGTCAAAACTTTATGAAAATAATAGAACTCATAATATTTTCTGACTATATTCTAATTTTCTAACCAACAATTGTCACTATTTATTATTTTTCTCTTACATGCAGAAATCTTTTATTTCAACTATACTTCGTTAAAATTTCTGGGACCCTATAAATAAACATGTACCCCGGTTGTTAAAAGTAAAGGCTTTGGAAAAAGTAAGTTTTTGTTAAAATGCTTAGGGGCTTTAGAATTGTGAGAATAGTCTTTTTAAGGTACTATGTTATAACTACCTTTCGATGTCTGTTGTGGTCTGCAATAATGATTTCAAATCGAGTGTATGAAAAAATATTATCTTATTTTATAGAGTTGTAATATTTGTTTTTTTTTACGAGAAACTTTATAGAAATTGTGCGGTGTTTCTTTGGGTATTGTGCGGCTTTAACACACTAAAACCACAACCTTTTTGAACCAAACTTTAGAATGGAGCCTGTGATACAAATTTACACTTTAGTTACAGGAATGGAGATATGGAAGAATTTTCGGATTAGTATTTATAGAATTGTTTCAGAATCGGACTTTTCATTTATATATTTGTAAAGATTTTCATGTATTTTCTTAAATATATGTGTAGTTTCTCCATATATTCAGTACTATACGACGGTTACAAAATTCCATAAGCTCCATTAATTAATAAATTTGTAAAATATTTGTTGATACAATCAAAGCACGAAATCTCCTAATTCTTTCAACGCGTTTAAATGCTCTGCTTGATATATTTTATGTATAAGTTATAGTTATAAATGAATGTATATATTGTTATATATACACATTATGTATATTAAAAATAAAATATATAATATTTAATAAAAATAAATATATGGTATATATAATTTTTTTTTTTAAAAATAACTCCAATGCCTGTTGAATTTTCTTTTATTATATGTATGTTAGAAAATATCTTTATTTTTACATTGTATCTATTTTTAGTACATAACATTTTCAAAACATTTTGAAAAAAAATGTGCCTATATAGTTTAACTTTATCTGTTCATTAGTCCGTACGTGTGTTCACAAAACTTTTATATTGTTTTACATATTGCAAAGAAATTTTAACTGTGGTTGAACATTAAAAAAATTGGGTTTTATTAAACAACTTTTTCTTTAGCCATACCCGTTGCTAAGCAACACTAATCCACTAATCCAAAGTTCAGAAAAACCTACTTTTAAACTGTTATAACACAACTTCTATAAGAAATATAAACATATGAAAATAAAATAAATGAATAGGGTTGCCATACGGTATTTTAATTTCATACCGTTATGCGAAACTCAGTTTTTGCAAAATTTTTGACCAAGCTAAAGTCTACATCCTTAAATCCCCACGACTAAATTCCCAAGGCAAAAATTTCTTAAACCAAACCCCCAAAAACAATATTGAAACTCTATACAAATATTCTGCAATAGGCAAATATCATGAAGCAAAATTCAATATTAGCTTTTGGAGATTTTGGCTTCCGGGTCTTTTTTTGTGAGGATTTTCTTTTAGTGCAGTTGTAGTTCTGGGGTTGTTTGTGTTAGACGAATTTAAAAAATATTCTTATGTCATCGTCTTTTTCGTGGTTTAGAGGAATACTTGTACCTCGGAAAACTCACAAACCTTTTTTTTGTAATAGTACACAAAAATTTAAAGTGCAACATTATATTTTATGATGTGGTAACACATAAGAAAGGGTTCCTTTTTAAAATTGATGAAAGTGAATCTTGATATTTTTACCATTTTATCTAATACAATATAATTTTAAGAAAAATTGCAAGAAATTAGTATACATTTATTTGTTAATACACGTGTTATACTCAAAACTCATAATTAAACATTGTGTAATTTAGGAAATGTGCTTTTTAAAAACCCTTAGTTTTTTTCATTACTTCTTTAATATAAGCTTTGTACTATAAATTGTTAAATAAATATTTACACATACTTACTTTTATTTCAATATTCTTCCAAAAATTTTACTTTGTTTAAATAAAATTTATATATATATAAGAATATATACATGTATATATAAATATATATTTATAGAATTACATAAAAATTGTTTGCAATTATGTAAGGGTTATTATTAAGGACGAAAAAAATAAAAAAACAAAAAAAAAATTTATTTGAAAATTATGTTTTCTGTATGTGTATTTTGGTAATGTTTATTTAGGAATTTATGTTTCCCAGTTTTTTTTTTTTTTATTTTTGTTTTTTTTATGTTAATTTTCTTATTAGTTAATTTCAGACATTTTTTTTTTCGAAGAATATTATTTATAATTTATTTTATTTAAATTCTAAGACTCGACTAAGACTTTATTAGGTTCGGTTATATTCAATGGGGGGATATTTACATTAATTGAAATTTATATTGTATATTATTTCTTAATTTCGTGGGACTGGAAACAAATTTATTTAAAGTGATGGTTTTAGGTTTTTTTTTGTAAACAATTATAAGCCGTTCCAAATATAGTTTGTGCTTATATTAAAAATTTTCTAAATCCTTCATATTACGTGTTAAAAAAAATTGTTTTTTTTTTGAAAAAGTTTGGTTACAACTAAATAAAACTAGGATATTAAATTAATTCTTATTAAATACTTTTTTTGATAATTTATCATTTATAATACGTATTATATTTTTTTTTTCCTTATTGCTCCTCTTCGAAGCATAGGATATCTACTAGGCACCTTCATCTGACTCTATTCGGAGCAGTTATTTTTGCTTCCTCCCATGTTTTTCCAGTTGAGGTCAGTTCTTCTAATATTATTCTTCATTTTTTCCTTTGATCTTTTGCCTGATCGGTTCTACTTTGGCAAATTTCCATAGGTCATTATTGCTTTTTGTGTTGCGCCAGTATACTCTGCATACGATTCTTAGACATTTGTTAATGAACACCTCCAGTTTCTGTGTGATGTCTTTGGTAACTAACCAGGTTTCACTTCCATATGTTAAGGTCGTCTTTACGCAGATTCCGAATATTCTCAATTTTGTACCCCTGGACATTTGAATGTTATTCCATATAGGCTGTAAGCGCGCGAACATTGCTCTGGTCTTCTTGATTCTGCTTTCAATGTTGGCGTTTATGTTGCTGCTGTTAATTATAATGCAGCCTAGGTAGTGGAAGTTTAGGTCTTGTAATATACTAATATAAATAAGAGTATTTTTCAAATTGATATTTGAAATTTTAATTTTGTATTAACAGAATAAAGGCTACAAATCTTCATATTCTTAATCGTTTAGTTTCCTAATTTTTTTTATCCTGTTTTATCCCTGAAGAAACAAAGAGCTCCCACTAAGCTGTTATTTTATACTGTATTGTGGTTGTTGTTTGGAATTTTTGTCACCGTATTATCAATTTCCTTTGCTCTACTTTCTTCATGTTAATTTAAGTCTACTCACACTTCTGTTTCACTGTGGATTCCAGTAAAGCGTCTGACGTGGAATGTGCTTTGACACTTTCCAAAGTGTGTGACTGAGCTACTTCCAAAATTTTATATTCTTTATTCATTAGTAATATTGCCTTGCCTAAGATAGTAAGTTGTTCCTCATTTGATTTTCTTCTGGAATTGAGCTCTCAATGTTAAGTATTGTTGACCAATGAATGTTGAACAGCTTGTCCTGCAACTGTTTTGTGAACTCTATGTACACAATTTGACAATTTGTTCGACTACTTTTAGCCTCTTAAGTTATAATTCCAATGTATATTTTTTCTGACGAATTGATTTGATAAGTAGATTACCTCATAGTTTTTCTTAGAACATTTCGTATGAGCTGTTTTCGTTTTACTAAACATGATGCCGCAGTTACAAAACCGATTTATGATCTCATCAATAATTTTTTTTAAAAGGAAAGCTTCGAAAGTCATATATAATATTAGAATTTGTATAAAATTTTGAATGATATAGGATTTGGGTTCCGGATAATCAAGATTGAAGTCACAATTAAATCATTAACTTTGGGGAACACATTTGATAGGATATGGTTCTATAAAATGACCTGCGCATAATAAACGAATTATTATAAGCCGTGTTGCGCTATCTGAATAGTTGTAGAAATGGCCATCGTTGGAAAACTTTATTTGGAGGAATTTCTTTTATTTTTTTAGAACAGGTGTACCCTACTTATCTTAAATTATTAAGATCTTAAATTCATAGTTGTTTAAGATCTAAAAGCTCATCATATTATACAGCATTTCCTTTTAAAAAATAATTTATTTCTAAATCTTTAAAACCTTGAATTTACATATCGAAGTACTGAATTAAAAAAAAACAAACCCATAAGTTATTCAAAATTTTATATAGTTTTGAATTTAAAATTGATTTTAATATTTTACTTTTATATAAGTTAATAAATTTTCTAAAATATATAGTAACTTATTCAAGTAATAAAATATAAAAAATATATATTTTTTTTACTTATATAAGTTATAATAAAAAAAATTTTATAGAAACATATTTTAGAAAAAATTTATCATGGCGACAAAAGTAATAAAATATAAATTCTGAATTTCTTAGACAAGATCAGACAGAGAAAATAACAAACCCTTTTTTTTTTTTGGGTAATATAAAATATTGAACAAATAATTCTAATAAATTATATAATTTATTAATAACCTTTAGTTATTATGTTAATGTAGTATTGCCAACATAATTTTTTTTTATATAAGTTAGTTTTATAAAAGCACCCCACATTTCAAATTTGAAACAAGGGTTGCTATAATTACCTGGCACATTGATGTACCGTGGTACCTGATAAATAAATAAATAATAATATAATTTAATTTAAAAAATTTTCTAGGTACCATAAATTACCAATTAAATAGGTTTCGCTTATATTATAATTTTAAGGCAATATAAATACATCTTTAAAATAATTTTAGTAATATTTTCCAAAGATATGTGTAGGGAACCTTTAAACTCTTTTATTAAATTAAAATGATGTTGAACATGAGTTCATAAATTTTATCAAAACGTGTTTATAATTTTTTTTTATAATTTTGATGTTTTAAAAACACTTTCTTCTGTAATAAGTTTTGTTTTTATTTATTTGAAGTTGATGTGCAAAAAATTATTTTATTAAAAATGTTAAATGAATTGATCTCATGTCAATTATTGCAAATATTTTAATTCTCTTATATAAACTACAATAAAAGTCAGAAATGATTATCAGTTTATTTGACAGTTAAGCTGTACACGTATTAGCTGTTTACAGTACAATCCAATAGGTTTGATTACTTAGTTTTATAACATTGCTTTAAAATTGAAATAATTTTAAAATTTAAATTTAGGAGAAGGTTCCATATATATTTAATGCCTTGTTCACAACTTGGAAGTTTTTAAGATATCTTAATGAGATTATAATTTTACGAATACTTTAATATAATTAGTTAAAATTGATAATATTTTGTTGAGTCCCTCGTATTATTATTTATTTTATTAATTATAAACAGTTTCCTGACACACATAATGTCTTTGGTAACCAAGGAGATTTTGCAAAGAAAAATTATATATCAGTAATTTTTTTCAATCAAGTAATTTTGAGATGTACAGAATACGAACCTGCACGCCCTCGATTAATTAGCCAAATGCTTACCCACTAGACCCACTAGATTTTCCAACGAAAAACAGAGAGGGAAAGAGATGCCTTTCACTGCACATTAAAACTACCGTGTTGGCGGAACACAGTTTATGAAAAATCAATATTCCATAAAATGTCTTCATTTTGCTCATCTCCAATAATGCCGATTTCCTTTATTTCCCAAAAACCTTTAACATCGTTATCCTGAGACCAAACTGAATTTTTGTATCACAGATTCCTACCTTTAAAAAATACGCTAATATCCAATAGGAGATTCGCTTGTGTCTTTATGAACTACGCAGAACACCAAAAACGTTGCTTTCGAAGCTTTCCACTGTTCCTCAAAAAAAAAACAAAAATATTGCCCTAATGTAAACGTATTGTAAAACTTCGAAATGCAGCCAGCCATTTACGAACAAAATGCTCCTTTTTGAATTTGTATTCAAAATATAATTTCAATTTTTTTAATAGTATTTGGCAATACTATGTTAAAAAATTTTCAATAATTTCAAATTTATTATCATGTTATACAATACGTTTTACTCTTATAAATATTCTAAGATAGAGTGAGAGAGAGAGAGAGAGAGACCAGTTACAACAAGTTGTTGATGAAAATTTATAACTTTTTACCAACCTCAAAGGATTCAATATTTACCTATCGAATTTTTCATTTTCTTTTTCAATTTTTACTATTTGTGTTTTTTTTTTATTATTTTTTCTTGTTTTACAAGAAAAAAAATATTACAGTTACTTTTATATAGGTATATATATATATACACAATTTTTTTTTTCATACCAAATGCAATATAATTTTAAATTAAAAAATCCTTTTGCAGACACTTTTTCACAGAATAACGTTATTTGCAAACATCCTTTATTTTTATTCTGCTATTTTTTAGTTTTTTTTTTTGTTATTTTTTTTGTTTTTTTTTTACTTACTTTTAATTTAAAAGAAAAATAAAAATTATAAAATAGTTAAATCGTATGTTTTACAAAAAAAAAAAAAAAAAAAAAAAAGATATTAAATTTATTGCACAATTTTTCAGAATTTTATTTTTTCATTTGTCGATTCGTGCCTTTTATTTGAATTTTTTTATTTTATTTTTTGTTTTTTTTTGTATTTCTTATGTTGTTTTTTTTGTTTTTTTTTTTTGTGGAAATATTTACTTCACTTCATTCAATAAAAAACCACCAACACCATCTCCTGTTTTTTTTTTTATTATGCTGATTTTTATGTTTTTTTTTTATATTTTGTTTCATATAAACATGGTTTTTCATTTACTGCTGTTAAAAATTTACAAAAAAAAATCAAAAAATAACAAAAAATCAAAAAATAAAAAAATAACAAAAAATATGTAAAAAAAAGTAAAAAAAAAAAAAATATTGAAGAAAATTTAGTTGGAAGACCGCTTTAAAATCGATTGCTAATGTTTTTCTGGTTAATTCAGTTTTCATGATTTATAATGTAACTTTTGTAAGATTAATTAAAATTGTCCATAATAAAGTCTGGCTTTTCTTCGAGTTTTTTGAAAAAAATCATCATATTAAAGGATTGTTTTACAGTTAATCAGGACCTAGATTAATTCAAAGTAATGTAAAAATCTCTAAACTAATAGAAGTACTTCGGATCCTTTTAGTGTGAAAGAAACTTCTTGAAATCAATTTGATTTAATTTCTAGAACTATTGTTGGCAAAAGGGGGTACTTCTGAGTACTTCTGAATTTAAATGAATACCTTGTGAATTTAACTGGCTAATTATAAACATTTTAAATGAGCCACTATATTTTGAATATCTAAATAATTTCTCAAGAAACTCATAATTTTAAGTTATTTCCATTAATGCAAGATAAAGTGAATTATACAATAGCTAGATTCAATAATAGAGCAAGTAGTGGTTACAATTAAATATCAGGCAAATTTTTTAAAAGATATTATGGAAAGCTCTGCTCTGCGTTTCGAAACTCAATATTTCTTTAGTCTCTTAAAAAACGCTAAATTTATTCCAATACATAAAAAAGTAGGCAAAATAAAATTTATTTCACATAGAAATTCAAAAGTTGAAAATTTGTGAAAATTTAAAGTACCAGGGATAGTTTATTATTCATAAATAGAATCTTTGAATCGGGCTGAATTACGGAATCCTTAATTCAGTTTAAAAAAAATTATCAGAAGTAAATGTGCAAATATATTACTTTGTATAGTATTTGAAACTTAATCAATTTCGTTCTCTAATATAAATTATTTCAATTATGACTCTTTTCAACATCTTAAGAACTCTACGATAGACCAGAAACATTTAAAGCTTTCAAATATTAAAAGACGCTCTAAGCGCAAACAACACCTCCATCATGTTAGAAGGCCAACTCATAATAAGTGTAGTTACCTTGGTAGCATAATAGCTCCTACTGGTGGAAGAAGGGAAAATAGTCAGAATAGAATTAACAAGGCAAGATCAGCATTTGGCAGATATCAACCCATATGGAATAGTAACCAAATATCGAAAAGAATAAAATTTAGGATATTTAACTCATGTGCTGAACCGACACTACTCCATGACAGTTAATCATGGCTACTAATGAACTCCATCAAGAATAAGCTGCAAGTCTTCGTAAATAAGCATATGAAAATTATATGCACAATTTTCTGGCCTA
Organism: Dolichopus griseipennis; assembly: GCA_963082915.1. Lineage (NCBI taxonomy): Eukaryota > Metazoa > Arthropoda > Insecta > Diptera > Dolichopodidae > Dolichopus > Dolichopus griseipennis. The sequence goes on from OY720443.1 coordinate 64,620,747, forward strand.
ATGGAATCAGCAACAAAGAAATATGGGACTTAGAGAACGAGGCATCCTTTCTAAAATAACCAGAATAAGTTGAAAGTGGATCGCACACATTTAAAAAAGATGAAAGTAACAAAATTAGAATTTCACTATGTTCGAATCCACAAAGAGGTTCTTGAACAAGAGTTAGACGCAGAATGACATGAAACACACTGTTTTAGAAGAAATCTGTCCTGGAACATAATCTAAGAGAAAGCGTCAAACAGAGAAGATTGGAATCTTCAAGTGGAAGCCCCATGCTCATGAAATAAAATAACAAATATTTAAATCATCACTTAATAAATGTTTTAAAAAAATATCAAATGGGATTGGACTAACATAATTTTCAATTTTGGAACTACATATAAATGGAATTGAAAAATATTGAACAATATGCTAACTAGAATGCAACAGTATAATTTTTCATTATAGTATATACAAAACATATACGAGTATAAATATATACAGTTATACCATTTCAACAGTAACCATAGTGAATTCAATCTTAATTACTTACAGAATTGAATTATGATTGTAGGGAATTTGAAAAATAATTTTCATCACAAAAATGAAAATTTGTTTTTCATAATAAATTTTTTTTTTTTCATAATTTCTTTCTCTTTCACTCTTTCTCACTAAATTGATGATATATACACAAAATGTACAATATAAAGAGTTAATATTAAGTTTTTTGTTGTTGTTGTTGTTTTTTTTGATGATGAGTTTTTCCATGTTAGATTACTACATAGTGTACATACTCGTATGCTGGTAAAATGAAAAACCGAACAAATAAACAGCTCAATTTTCTTTTTTGTTTTTTTTTTTTTACATATGATGGTTGAATGTTGATATATTCATTAAAAATGACTTTTGATATTAATTTTATTATTATTTTGATTTCCAGATATTTGATTTCAATATTTCAACAAAAAAACAAAAAAAAAACCAATTTAATTTTAATATTATTATCAGTAGTACATTCTTTTATTGTGTGTGTGTTATAACAGAGTACATATTTAATTTTTGACAATTAAATTTTAAAATTGCATATTTATAGGGGTACATTTTTTTTGGTAATGGACACTGTTTAAATGAATTTTAAAATTAATTTGATTTAATTTTTTTTTTATTTATGAAAATGAAATATTTGTAAATAATAATGTAAAATGGAAAATAAAAAAAAAAAAATATTTTTATGCTAAGCAACCAAATAAAATAAAAAAATATTTAATATAATAAAATAAAAAAATATATAAATATAAAATATTTAATATAAAAAAAAGAAAAAAAATTAAATATTAAAAAATTATTTATATTATAATATTTTAGGTTTTTTTTTTTGTATTTTTATGTAATTGATATAGTTTTTGAGCATTTTCAGTAATATCATATTATATAAATAAAAGCCTTGAGGTGATTTGACTTATTTTGGAACTGTATAATAATATATAATGCAATATATTGAATATTATATTCTGTACACATTCGTATGTATACTTGTATATAGTGCATAATATAAACTTTGTAATATACATAATTATATGTGTACCAATAAAGAGATTTATGCATTTATTTGTTTTTTTTTTCACTGATGAAAATTTCTTTATTGCACTCAAGTTTCCCCATTTTAAAAATTAATATCTGATTTTTTTTTCTCAATAATTATAGAACACAATTCCGAAAGTTTTATTAATAAAAAGAAAAATGCTAGAAGGAAAGGACACAAATAAATATTGTACAATTGGGAGCAAAATAAAAGAAACTCGAGTGTATATTAATTAAAATATTTTGATAAGTTTATTGAAATTACAATTCTTAAATTAGGATTTTAGACCTTCAGTTTTGACAAACATACACCGAATCGATAAAATTATAACGAAACAAATCAGTAGATTTCAATCTTTATGTTTTAAATAAAAAACCAAGATTCAATTGTCAATTTTAAAGTTAAAATATTCGTTACATTATTTATATAATGTACTATATATATATATTTAAATTTTTATTTTAATTATAAACTTGTGTTTGCAAAGTATGATATGCAAGTGTTATTGAATTCTAAGATCTTAGAAATTTTAATTCATAAGTAAAACTGAGTAATTACTTTTTTTTTATAAGTCATAATAACGATTAAAATATATCTGTACTTACAGAATTATTGTAATTGAAATAAAAGAGTAAATTATAATTTTGTAATTATTTTGCCAGTGTAATTTTTACTTGTTTTGAATACGATTTCATTGAGATTACAATTACTTAATAATCGAAATCAAAAGTTTTGATTACTATTAGGAGAAGAACCGATTTTCTCAAATTTTTTTTAAGTAATATAATTATTAAAAATTGAAAATGCTTCTTTATATCCTATTTTATTTTTTGAATTCACATTGCTTCTCCTAAATTATTTGAAATTTTTAGATTACTAACAAATTAAAAATTTATGCAGATTATTGTTGAATTGATTTAAAATAATAAAAAAAAAATTATGAAGTACTTTTTTATTATTTTAAGTAATCTAAATTAATAAATAAAGCATTACTCGTATAACAGGAATTGTAGAGTTTTTTTTTTAGTTACGAAATAATCAAATTAGTATCCAATAAAATTACTGCTTGTCAAAAAATTAACTGTTACCGAGTAATTGTAATTTTCAACTATTGTATCACAAAATTACTTGTAATCTTACTAAGTTTTGTAATTATAATTAAAGGAGATCAATGGATCTTTCTCAAATCGTTTAAAAGATTTATACATTTTTTAATTAAATTAAGTATCGTAATCGATTAATTGAATTAATGTATAAGAAGTTATAGATATAGTTTAGAACAAGTACCTCCATAAAATTAGAAACCATTTGAGTGAAATTATAAATTGAAAACGCAAGTTTATAATTAAAATAATAAAAATGTTGTATATACGTATATATTGTTTTGCATGCATCTTTTAATTTTTCTACAAAATATATGAATATTCTTTTATACATATATTTAGATATATATATATACTTTTTTTTAATATTGGTTTTATGGTTATTTTAGTTTATTTAATGTAAGGAAGTCTTTGTTTACATTATATAAATTTATACACATGTGTCAATACACATATACATATATATGTGAATGTGCATGTCAATATATATGCATAAATATTATAAATGCACCAATAAAAAGTTATGAAAGTTTTCTAATTTGTATAGGGACCTTACAATGTCAGATATATTAATAAATAAAACTTTTGCCTGCCACTCAAGCTACATATATTTTTATTTTATATATACGTACATATATATATATATATTAGTAGTAATGTTAACACTCTTATACGTATATATTTAAATAAGTATAAAAACAATGTTTTATTTTTTTTTGTAGAGTATTACTTCGAAAAGAAAAATATCAATAAAAAAATATAAAAGAAAAATATTTAAATTTATGAATATCAAGTAGAGGTTATATGGTTCTTATATTGTGATTTTTAAAATGACACAAAAAATAACAACAACAACAATATAACTTTAAAATGAATGCATATAAAAATAGAACTGTAGGGAGCCACATATTAAATTTTTTTTTTAAAAACTTTTTATTGGTCAGAATTTTTTTTTTATTATTGAAAATTTGTTTGTTTGTGTGTTTTTTTTTTTGCATTTGAGCAATATTAGTTCTAAACAATATTTATAACTTACAAACTTTGTGTGCAAGGTGCTTTGTGTTTAAGGTGCAATTATTGCAAAAGATAAGTTTTGTATTTATAGACTTGTTTTTATACTATTCAACGTTTGGTATTGTGAAAAGTATCAATATTTCTTCCGTTTGTAATTAATTTGAAATTTTGTATTAAAAAGAAAGAACTTAGCTTACGGTTCAGTTAAGGTAAAAACACATTTCTGAACACCGACGAAATATTCGCGGCGAAAATTTTAAAACATATGGATGACGATCGTCGCCCAACCAAATTTTCGTCGTCGTCGAAATAGGTTTATTTTCTAATTTTTTCACTGTAGTCGAGTTTGACAGCATTTTTAAACCTTAAAAACAAATTTTTGAACTTGACAGAATTTTTAAACGTTTATATAGTTTTTGTAAACAAAGAACGAACTCTTTTATTTCAAACATTTAATAATGAGCTCAATTTTAAACTTTGAAGAATTTTTGAAAAAACCCAAACTCATCTCGGGTTAAATTTACTTCACGTACCCACTATATTTTTGTTCTACAATTTCGAATTTTTTTTAGACAATCTATAAGTTGTAAATACCTTACGAACAATTTGTACAGTTCGTACAATTTTAAATAAATTCATTTTTATATATATATATATATATATATAAAGATGACGTCTACTATGAAGAAAGTTCGGTTCCATTTACTTGAAATGTTTTACTCAATACATATTAAAACTAAATCAACCTAGCCTCATCTAGACTTCTTTAATCCATTTAAATTTTTGTTTATATTAATATTGGCATGATTTTACAATATGTTGCAAACATCGGCTACTAAATTTATTATAGTTTTTACTTTACATATACCAATATAATAATATTCTTTAATATTAGCATAATGTAATACTATTATAATATTCGATGTTAAGGAGTAATTGTAATGAAAATTACTTTTACCGGTAATTTTGCCTGAAAATTTTTAATAATTGTTATTTATTTATTTGAAAATTACGTATTAGACTGAATTACTCAATATTGGTAGAGCCCTCAGCTGCCAAAACCTTTGTGGACTGATTTTAATTGAATATTTTTTTAAATTCTTTAAAAAAAAAATTGGATGCAACATTGCATATTTTTGGGGGGGATCTATTTAATTAGGAAAATGTGTAATAAAACATTTTTATTTAAATAATCTTCTTAAATTGTCATTTTTTTTTGGAACTACGAGTAATAATCTCATAGATTTTTCAATTTTATAACACTTTTGTTTCAGGAATAAGGGTTAATGGAAAAAGTTATTTTTAGGTTCTAATAAGATTATTGAGTTTAATATGAATTTTTATTTTAAATAAATAATCGTTAAGTTGTTATATATTTAACCTCAAAACAATCTTTTTTAATGCTTTTTGTTTTTATGAATGCTTAAAAAATAATATTTTATTGTTTTTTATTTATTATATTTTGTATTTTCAAAATATATATCGGAACTCTATTAAAATTTTATTTTAAAAATTTTAAAAATACATATAAAACTTAGCAAAAAAAAAACAAATGTGTAAACCACGAATTTCCAGGAGTATTTTATTTTGAGTACGCAGTTAATTTCATATAAATTTGAAGGTTAATGCATTAAAAATTTTTTTTCGAATTTCGAAATCATCAATTTCAAAAACTGATGAAAAATATTTGGGTACATAAAAATATAACGGGAATAATGCTAATTTTAAGTTTTAAAAATGCTCCAGGCATAAAATGTTAAACTTTTTGGCCTCTCTCAATTTTATAATTGAGTTTTTAAGGTAAGTTAACATCAAAATCATAAGTACACGGTTAACATAAAGTGTCAATCATGTAAACCCTTTTTTTGACAGTTTTTTTTAAAAAAAAGATTCTATTAAAAGCGTTATTGAATTATATTTGGATTACGTATACATTTATTTATATTTACATATATATATATATATATATATATATATATATATATAAATAAACTAAAAGGGATTTTAATACAAAATTATGAATTAGAATTTATTTTACTGTATTTTTTGCGTTATGCTACACTGCTTTCATCTATTTTTAGTTATCAATGAAACATTTTAAAACCTTGGCAACACTTGTATTCGACAATATTTACAAGTTGACAGTTTAAAAAAAGAAAAAATTAACAGTTGACAATAGTATTGAGTTCGGCCTTGCAAAATAAAAAATTGTGCTAGAGTTGTCAGTTGATTTGACATTTAGAATTTTAATTCATATCCTATAAGCCGTTTAAGATGCAAAATTATAATATTACATTACATTACATGACAGTTTGTAAACTGACATTACAGATATTCGTAATATAAAGTCAATTTATACACATACTTATGAAAACCTTAGAATTCTTTTATTCTTTTACTTAAATGTTAGTGTTAGTTCTTAAATTGGGTTAATTGATTTTTAATTTTAAATAAATAAGTTAAAAAAAATCGTTTTATTTTAATTGCTTTTATTATTTAAAAAAATTAAATTTATTTTGAAAGATATTTATGATAGACAATTTACATACATTTACTTTTATAATACTTTATTACTTATGTAAGATATTATATATGCACACTTAAATTTATATATATATATATTATATGTAAGATTAAAAATTTTATAAAATAAATTGTAAACCCTCATTTTATATTTTGCTTTTTAATCGTTTTTGAAATCAATTATAAACTATAAAATTTCAATTGCCTTTTAACGAATGAAATTTATTAAATATTTATAAAAAAATACCGTCAATTCAACTTTTATATTATTCATAAATTATAATTTACTAGTGTTACCATTTTTTATGTTTTATTTAAGAGGTATACAGTTTTGTTATATAATGTATTAGTAATTTAAAAGTGGTATTTTACTTTTTCAAAATAAATAAAACAAAAAAAATGCATTTTTAAATGTTGGTAATTGTATTTACAACTGAACTATAGGACCGAAAGCTCAGTGGTAAAGTGGCGGCTTTTCAATCGAAAAATCTTGGGTTCAAATTCTGATCGGATCATATCTAATAAAAAAAATACAGTGTAATATACTAATATATAATAATTTAATAATAAATCAAAAAGTCAAAATGGCAAAGGATATAAATTATCAGGCAACTTTAAATAAATAAATAAATACAACTGAACTATATCATCATTTTGACAGTTTTGCTAGTAATTTCCTCCTTACCACAATTAGTGGTAGATATGAATTGAATTAAAAACGGTTATTCAAACAACTCTAGATTTAATCTAGATTTAATTGTAATAATAATATTAGCAATTTATAGTTAGTAAAATACTAAATGTACTGATTTTATGAGGTTTCTTGATATTGTCAAAAAAATTTCTATTATTTTATTGGTTGTATTTAAGAAGCTCAATATTTATGATCCTAAGCTAAATCTTGAAATATTTTAAGTGTCAGTTTCAATTTAAAATATAAAGCGTGAATGATGAATATACGAAATATAGTTGGAATTTCACTAACTTAGTTGGTTAAGACTAAGATTCTGCTCTGAATAATTTCCAAATATTTTCAAATGACAATTTATCTTACAAAGGAATCGAATACTCCTTTGAAACCACGGTGATCTATTCAAAATGGCACAGAATATTAAAAAAGACTTGTGAATCATAAAAGAAGTTAAACGCATCAAAAAAGTACAAAAAGATCTACGCTAGAACGGTGTTGCGTAATAAACTATTTTAAGGTGAAAAACGTTTCTAAGAACCGATTAAACAACCGTTTCATAATTTTTCCATGGATATTATAGATACCGAATTAATAAAATTTATAATATAAGTTTTATATTTTTTACCAACTTTCGTCATTGCTTTAAAGTCAATCTGGATGTGGCAAATCAATTTGTTTGAAAAAAAAAAAATGGAAACTTCAAACTAAAAATTAAATTACCAAATAAATATATTTTTAGTTTTATTTTGTATCCTTTAAGGATTTTGTTTTAAAGGATTTTAAAAAAAAAAATCGTTAATGGGAAATGGAATAAAAAATAAATAATTATTTTATAACCTTCATTCATTTAAAATAAAATCAAAATATTTTAATATTGAATACAAAAAAAAAAAAAAAAAATTAAATTAGAAATGAAATGTCAAAAATGTCAAAATCAGATATTGGTAACAATTAAAATATAAAAGAAAAATAACAAACTTTTCTATTCTAGTTTCTATTTAAATTTTGTTAATATTTAAGAAACAATTTTGTAGTAGAGTGATAAAGAATGAAGAAATTAGAAAGAGAGAAAAAAAGAGGTTATAAGGAAAGAGAAGAAAATAAATAAATAGATTCTATTTTTGTTTTATTAATTCCTTTCCATTTTATTTATTTCCTTTTGTATTTTAAATTAAAATAATGAATTTTCAGAATAGAAAATATGTATCGTACTTATATATATATATATATATATATATATATATATATATAATATACATAATATATATACATTTTAAATGTAGCAAAACACTTTCTATTAATTATTTTATAATTTATACAAAATTTATTATTTTTCATAATTAATTTTAAATAGTTTCAATAATATAATAATATTATATAAATAAATATAAATAATTAGCAAATATATACATAATCATTATATAAAGGAAACCATAACGATAATTGAGTACCACCCATTTCAATATGAAAATGTATTTGTCAGCTAAAAAAATATGATAAATAATTAAATGAAAAATGATTTAAAATTTTGTTTTAATATATTGACTAAAAAATAAAATAATAAATTAATTAAATTTAAAAAAATATATAAAATATAAATACAATTTATAAATAGTAGATTTTATATTATATTTATAATTATTTGTGATACATTTTCCATTAAATGTTATTTTGATTTTTTCCATGGAGGAGGCGTATACATGATTTAATTAGTCAAAAATAAATTTAAAGTAATTAATTATTGGCTTTTTTATTTTATGATACATTACACATTTTTAATATACATTTACGCATTACATTTTTAATTTTATTTTTAAAACATTACACAAGTGAAAAATGGAATGAAAAGTATCCGGTTTGATGATGTGCGAATGGGAAAGTGTCTCAATTAAAATGATTCTATTTGATTATATAATTTTATTTTAAATATATTGGAAGAAAGTTTGTTTTTTTTTTAAACGCTAACTGTACAACTGTTAGGCTAATAAGCCTGTCTATACCATAGATACATGTTAGGACCGGGGGTCATAATGTATTCGTGTTAATAAAATTGGTCTTATTGAATTCTATATACAATTTAAACACTAGGCCTTATAACATCTAGAAACGTCTTAGATTTTCAATAATTACAATTCTATATTTTGTTTATATTGTAATATTTTGTATTTGAGTTATATGGTATTCTATATCTGTGAGTTATATTATTCAATTAAATTATTTGTTTATATTGTTATATTAATGTATTTTTTATTAAAGATATATAATTATTAATTATTGATTATGCCATTAATTTGAACCCAATGGCGAATGGTAGCTGAGTCTAGTCGAAAACCAGAAAATTTTTTCCACTTTCACTAGGATTCGAACTCAGGCCAACTATTGCGCCATAAGATATTTCTGTATCTGTGAGTTATAATATTAAATTATTTGAAATAAATGAAAAAGCGAGTAGAATCTTTTTCATTTATTTATTTTCGTTTCATATAATATTTCCTAATTTTGCATCAAAATACATCGGATTTGAAATTTTTTCTTGGTTAATGGTTCTTGATACCATGGATTTAATACAACATACCTGAAGCAAAATAGTTTTGTAGGAAATTGCCTTATTTAACAGTATAATATTAATTTGAAAGTATTATACTCACCTTATTACAAGTTCCAAAACAAATTTATTCCAAAGATTTTCTTTTAAAAACTTCAGCGCAACTTCAAAAAAGAAATACCAGAGTTAAAAGAATCGAGGAAGACTTTAAAATAGACTTTGTCAACTCTAGGATACCCTCATCAATATTATATATACACCATATGATTCGATTAATAGCATTTGGCGAAATTTCAACTAGTGGACGTACGGACACACAAAGCTAAATCGAATTACTTTTCGATTCCTATTCGATCCATACTTTGATTTCATCCATACCCCTCGCCTATTTACAGCATTTCAAACATTATGGCAAATTTAGTATATCCTTTAAACAAACCTTTATACAGATATCGCAATTAAGTTATATAAATTTAGTACGTTATTACTTTCTCAACTTCTTGTGATCAACTTCTTCCTCAAATTCTTCTGTTCTTTATTTTTTTAATGCAAAAACACAAACTTTAGTTATCAGCTACAATTTATCTGAAATCGGTTGATAATTACGAAGGCAAAGATCTTATAAATCATATTGAAGATCTTATAAAACTATGCTCCAATTAAGGAATAGGAATAATTCTTATAAGTGTATTAAAATTTTTGTTCAAAAAAAATTTGATCTCCATCGAATTAAAAATTTCTTTACGCATAAAATCTAATTTAATTTTTTAATAATATAATTTCTTTTAATAATACTAATGCTTTTCCTTTTGATAAGCAATTTTTCAAATCTAACAAAAAACGCAATAAATCTTATTAACTTTAAAAGTAAAGATAAGTAGAATAGAAACCTTCATATTCACAAGAGATTTAAAAAATTTTTTTTTTCAATTTTTGTTAAAAAATTAATGGCTAATATAACTTTTAAAAAATATAGTATATATATATATATATATACAAGCATATACATATATAAGTTAAAGGATCTTTTACTAAAATATTAAGTCCTACGCGTAATTCATAATATTTATATAAAAAGTATTTTATATTTATAATGTACATTGTATAATTTATTATAAAATATATGTATATATATATAAATATATATATATACATATTTATATATATATATATAAGTATAAAATAATAAAATAATAAAAAATGTATTATTTATTTTGAAGTCATTCCAGCAAAACGAACATATTTATTATTTTCAAAGTTAAATTTGTAAATAATCATTTTTTAAAACGATCTTAAATATTTTTTTTTGTTGTTTTTTTTTGCTTTTTATTTAATTTAACCCATTCATTGTTCCGGAATCCCATCGTTTTAAGACAATATAAATAATAAATATTATAAAAAAAATTTGTATGTACAGTGACTCACTATTAAATAATTTTCATATGTTAAAAAAAATTATTTTTTCTAACTCAACTGAGTCTCCTTTTTTTTGCAATAGGGAGAGGCCTCTTATATTTGATTCTGATCAGCTTAAGGGCTTAGGTAGATTTCAAACAAAAGTTCCGTAGAAAGTTTATTATTTTGAGATCCATTTTCTGAGAAAATTTCTTATACGATTCACACGTTTCTTAGCATACAGAAAGTATATGGTATAAGAGAATTGAAGTATACTAACCACATTCATACTTTTTTTTGGCCTTCAGAAGTTTTTGAAGACTTTTATAAAGTTATAGGAAGATTTCTTTATTTTATTCTCCGATATATGGTATTTTTTGGAAATATTTTGTTGAGCTCTATTGATTTTCATTGAAAAAAATAATTTTAAGACCCTTTTTGGGTTTTTAAGGGAATTCGAAAGGATTTCAAAGCTAAGTTTTAAAAATTCCGTTATATATCATCTTCTGACTTTTCTCTGAAAAGACCTTAACGAACTCTAAAGCTTTCGCTTGGAAATCAGGTTTCGAAGATTTAGAAAGTTTAGAATATTTATATTTGTAAGCTACAAAATACATAATCTTTTATTTTTTTTTAATGTTATAGTTCTTTTATCCATGCAAGAGCAGGAGACACTACCTAGATCATGTACTGTAAAAAAATCAATATAAAGACTAGAATTTGAACAATAGAAAGAAAGTAATTTTTCAACTTAAAGAGGTCCTTAGGAAAGTTTTTATAGGTGAAAATTAATAATAAGTTTAAATTAAACAAATTTATTTTGTTGAAATTTGAAATTTTTAACCGTATCCTTTTAAAAATGTAAAACTTTATGAATTAAAACATGGGGCTGCCTAAAAGTATGCAATTTTAATATATACAAATTTTATTTAGATCAGTTTCGTGTGGCTAAATTTGTTATCAACTTGAACTTTAAATCAAAGCTCTGTGGTTTCAATTCATAAACATAATGTAACTAAGACGCAAAAATTTTAGATTCACTGTACACACGTAACTACAAAAGAAAAATTCATACTTTTGTTTGATATTTGTTTCTTTTTTTGAAAAAACATTTCTTTGTTTTTTTTTTGATTCTTTTTAGAAAAAAACATTTTCTTTTTTTCACAATTTCAAACACAATGAATTCAATTACGCACCTTTTGTAAACAAAATAACAAAAACAAAAAAAAAGCAAACAAATAATAAAATAAAAAAAGAAAGGAAAAATTTCATATTTCATTTTTCCTTTTTAAAATTTTGTACTTGTACTTGTAACCTGTAACCTGCAGTAAACCTTTTCCTTAATATTTAAACAAAAAAAACGAAAGTTAATCGGAATTGATATGAGAAAATATGCCATGGGAAATATTAAAAAATTACAAGCGCAACTAAAATAAAAAAAACAAAAAATACAAGAAAAGGAAGGAAAAGAGAGGAAATTATATGTAACTTAATTTATGTTAAAACATAGGTTTGAAGTACAAATACATTGATTCAAGTCATATATATGTTTAAACAATATCTTTGTATTAATATTAATATACCTGCAATAAAATTTTATACAGGGTGTTTTCAATTAAAAGGTCTTCCTTCAAATGGAGAGTTGAGTGGAAGGAGGGGAGCGTATTTCTAAGGGTTTCCGAAAACTTTTTAAAGCACCTGATTATATTTTAATAATTAACTCTAAACCTGTAAGAGATATGAGAAAATCTTAGGACTTAAACTTAAGCTGAGGAATAGGTGATTGTTAAAATGAAACAATATATTATGATTATAAAAGCCCATAACTTCTGTTAGCTACTGAAACTTTAATGAGTCTTAGATGTTGTACAAGAGCGAAGATGTTATTATTTTGTAAAGTTTACAAATCTACTTTCATCTTTGAAATCGTTAGAAATAGACCGTCCCTTTCGATAAAATTTTTTGTTTGCACACAACATGCCCTATCGCCTATTTCGTGGAAGAGGGACGATTTGGAAACACCCTGCATATGTTATAATTTAAATTTTTAATGAACAAAAAAATATTTTCAATTCATTTATGAAAAAAGTAGTGTCTCATATCAGATGTTCCGGTTTAAAAGTTTTTTAAAACAATTTTTATAATTGTTTTTATATCATTTTTACAATCCTTGCACATAATATTTAATTTGACAAATAATTATTTATTTTTTTAATTATAGTTCTTATTGAATAGTGATTAAGGGAATATAAGTTTTTTTTTATTGAATAATATTATTGATCAATAAAATAATGATCCTTTAAAAAAGGGGAATTTTATTTAAAATCGAAAGTTGAATCTGAAACTTATAATGTAATAAAGCTACGGTTACGTTTTTCCTGCTTCTTGATTTGTTTTGTTGCAGTTCTTCTCCGTAGTTTTTGACTTTCCCACTTTTCTTTTCCTTTGGAACTTCCAATCGAGGACTTCTTTGGCGATCGAACTATTTTTTTCTTAGTTCGTGGCCAATCCAATTATACTTTCTATCCCTGATGACTAGTTCTATAGGGTTCTGCTTCGTCATTTTCTACAGGTCTTGGTCTGAAATTCAACGTGGCCAGAACATGTTACATACAATGCGCAGACATTTGTTCATGAATACTTGAAGTGTTTAGTAGTTAGTTTGTCTCCGTAACCAACCATCCTTCGTTCCAAAAAGCAAAATTGCTTTTACCGAAATTCTAAATTTTGTAGCTCTGTTAATTTGGGATGATCGCCATATCTTCCATTGCCCGCAAATTACCCGTTTGTTTCTTAATTTTGTTTTTAGCGTTTTCTAAAACTCTTCCCTGCTGTAATTATGGTATGAAATTGTATTTCAGTACATCTTCTAGAAGTGTTTCATTTACAATTATTGGTCTCGTATTTACAGTGTTCACTTTTATTCTTTTATTGTTCGACCTATTCATTTTTAGCTAGACATCTGCTGCATATTTCGCCAGTCTGTCGATTGTCGGCGATTTAGCCTAGTTGCAGTATATTAACAGATCTTTTTATCCGTAATTAGAAAATAATTTTTATAATGTTCTTTAGATTAGTTACCATGATTTTTGCAAAACGCTTAAACGCTTGGGTTGACAAGTGATAAGAATTCTGACCTTTCTTCCGATAGGTCCAATTTCAGAAAATAAAATATTTGTTTAAAAAATAAATAGTGTTTAAATATTATTATTGGACTACTTACAGTCCTAATAAATTTCTCTGGACGTTAATCTTTCGTACTTGAATTTAAATATATTAAAAATTGATGAAGATATTTTATTCCTTAGGACTGGCAACGGAACTACAGTTGCCCGAATAGGAAAAAACCTTTTATATTCAACTCAAAACAGATTCATTTAAAAAAAAAAGTTAAATGGTTCAAAGTTTTTTTTTTAAATTCAAATATCCTGATAAATCTAAGAATTTTTTTTAAAATTTGATATGCTAAATTTACCGTATATGAAATAAATATTTTGCAAAAATTTCGAACCCTGCGTATCTCCTAAAAAATTTATGAGTAATAGAAAACTAATAACCTTTAGGTTTAAGATCTTTTACCATAACAAACAAGTTGTGTAAGATAAGATTTATGCAATTCCACTATTTCCTGGCCTGTGTTATTTGCCTTGTAATTATTGCGGCTAGAATGAATATTGCAAGCAAAAATAGATACGTATATGTAAATAACATACTAAAGTATGTAATTTCTAAAATACTTAAAAATATTAAGTACTTTAGTTTCTCTTCGAAATGTTATGAGGGGTGTGACTTGAGATTTAAATTTGTTTTGAAGAGGTTTTTCATAAAAGGGGACTAAATGGAGAGAGTACTAAGCTAAGTCCAGAATAAAGAGTTTTAATTAATTATTGTAGATATATTCGAAACTACTGACGAGGGATACTAATATAATTCCGAACATTTACATTATATTCTACATTAGACTTTGTAAGACCTATGGGGGTTGGGTTGTGTTGGGTATACCTAAAATGCTTAATTTGAAAATGTTTACAATTTAAAAATCTACATACTTATTTCTAATTGATTACAATTTCATAATACATTAGTTTCCAAATTTCTAAAAGATGTTCTTTTTAAACTTAATTTGAAAAATGTATATGTAATTGTATAACTAATAAATTAAATTCATATGTATATATATATATATATATTAAAATTGTTTATCGATTAAAAAAGATTGCCCCATTGGAAATGTCAAAAAATATAACAGATTTATTTTGAAATATATTCTGATAATATAATGTATTTGGGTTATGGTTCCTTGAATTTTATATAATACAATGGTTATAATTCAAAAATTTTTTTGATATTATTTTATTTTGTTTTGTTTTTTTTTTAAATTTCACATTTCATTTTAATATATTACAGGTGTATTTATTTAAGTACCTTTTGTGTATTTTAAAATTATATATGTGTATATTATTATATTCTTTTAATAATACTTATATTTTTATAAGAAAATACAGTGAAACATTTTTGTAAGGAACTCTTTTTAAAAATAGAATATACAGTACTGTTATAACATAGTTAAAAACTGACTCAATGCATTATTCTTAGTAGTATACAGTTTGCTTGCATTTGAATAAAATTTTTTTTAAAATTCATTTCCTATTTCGTCGCTTTACAATAAGATCTGACCATCTAAAAAAACATTTTTTTTTATAAAACGTCTTCAAAGTTCTTGCAACTGTAAAAAATGTATGGCTCTGAAGATAGTGAATTATGTAATTTAGGGTTTCCCCCCTTTTCCAACAAAGATTTTCTTAAATTTCTTTTTTATTATTAAATATTAAACTTCCCTCTTGAATTTGGCATATTTAACAAAAAAATGCCATTTTTGTAGATGTTCAATTTTTGCTGTAAAACGACAATTTGTACAAGTACATTAGTTTAAAATATCTTAAGATTCTACATAATTCTTAACATTTAAATATAGAAGATTATTAAAGTGGATAGTAATGCGATTTTTAATAAGGCTTCTTTTCAAATTATTTTAGTTTTCAATATTTGAGTCAGAATTTTAATTTTGTAGATTTAGTTCCATTTTGTAATTTCTCATATAATTAGTACTTGCAACTGCAATTGTATAAATATTTTGTTTCATATTTGATAAGTAAAATAATTATAACTTTCTATTATTTTTAACTTGTAATTTACAAGTTTACATTAAAAATTACAAATTACAATTTTATTTTACAAAACTAAATTTAATTAAGCAAAAATCTAGTAATCTACTCTATTTGACTTTTTAGGGTAATAGAAAAAATTGGAAATATTATTTACAATTGTAAAATGTGAATTTTTATACTTGTAAAATTAGCTTTAAATTACAAGTTGTGAGTATATTTAATTGGGACAGAAAATTGTAAAATTTTACAAAGTATGTACTTAATTTTGATATCTTGTATAATTTAACTTTTTTTTTTTAGAAGATATTTCTTATTTTTTTTATTTTTTCATTTTATTTCTCTGAAAGAACCTTGGGGGTCGTATATGGTTTCTATAGGTTTTCTTATAATATAATTAGTTAATTTAATTTAATTGAAGTGCAATTTTCAATAATTCAAGTAATTTATAATAAAAAAAATTAATTAATATATATAAAATGTGTTATATTTACTTTATAATATGGCAATGGCTGCTTTAAATGATATTTTTATGCTTCTAAATAATTAATTAATTCAGATGAATAATTTTAATATTTACTTATGAACATGGTCGGTGGTATAGGCGCCCTTATTTTATAACCTATAAGTGTTGTGCCTTCAAAAGCTTAAATCATCTTTTTCTTAAATTTGATTAATTTCCAATTTACTTTACATACCTCCTTTTTGATATATCACAATTAATTAAATAACCAAGTTCCATATAATAGCTTTCGACTGTATTTAATAAAAAAAACCAAACAAAAGAAATAAAAAATGAAAAAATGAATGATACAATAATAATACAAGGTCCTGAGATCTTGATCATATAATATAATATAATACTTTTACAATCTACTCACACATTATTATATTCATAACTTTTGATATGTTTTCAAAAAAAAAAAGAAAAATAAAAAAAAAAAAAATGTAAAAGAAAATGCCTTAAAAATTTATTTTTTTTATATTTTTCAAATTTTATACTCTTGCAATAACTCGTTATCGTCTAGAGAATATGAACTTCTCATATAAATCATTCATGTGCAAACCATTAGCCATTTTCAATGTAAACATGTTTGAAATAAAAAAAAAAAAATAAAAAAATCAAAACGACAATAATAATTTTTTATTTCTATTTTGTTTTTGTTGTTTTTTTTTTTGGTTTTTTCTATCTTCTTCCATTTTTCTTGTAATGTATTTTCAATTGAAAAGCGTACAGAATATTTCTATGTCAAAAAAAAACTTACATAAATATATATATGTATATATATGTGTGTATACATATAATACATAAATTTTATAAAGCTTCAATGTTCGCCTTAAATACATATGGGTGATGAAAATAGAGTTGATGAAGGCGAATCGAAAATTGAATATATGAATGAATGAATGTAAAAAAAAAAAAAACTGTAGGAGAAATCAGAAAAAAAAAGAACAAAACAACAACAAAAAACAGCAGAACAAAAAAAAAATGTTTAAAAAGAAAATCTCTTTTATCTACAGTTAGCCTGAAGCAGCTCATAACATTCATATCCTTTGGTTTATTATTTTAAAACTGCGTTCATATTTTCCGATTTTTTTTTTTTTTTTAATTTTTATTTAATTTTGATTTTTGTATTATTTTTTGTTATTTTTTTTTTTTTATGTGTTTAACAGTACTTCATTTTTTTATATACAGATGTATATATACTTATATTTTGTTTTTTTTTTACAATTGTTTATTCGCTTTTCATTTTTTTAAGTACCCAAGTGGAAAAACTAATGGTGCTCTAATTTAATAAAGGAAAAATTATTCATCAGGAGGCTCTCTGTATATTTTTTTTTTTTTATTTGTTTTTTTTTTTTTCATTTTTCATGTTTATGTTAATACACAATGCAACAGCATATATTAATGTATGAATGTAGGTGAATGTATATATGAATATAATTTTTTTAATATTGTATATATATATATAAATATAAGTATTTTTTTTTAATTCTTGTATTAATAAGAATTTACAAGAGCTTATAAAAAAAAATCAAGTAGTAGGAGAACAAATAAAAATAAAAAAAAAATGTAAAGTTAAACAAATGTAAAAACATACATGTGTATGTAAGTATATGTTTAATGTTGTTTTTTATTTAATGTTATAAGGAACTGGACATTGTTTATAATTATTATAGTAATATATATATATACAACAAGTTTTTTAAGTTCATTATTTTTTAATATTACTTAATGTTTGTTGTGTTTTTTGTTTTTTTTTTTTGTAGATAGATAAGATAAGTGCATATATATGTATCTATCTATGTGTATATAAATAAATTTATATATTAAAAAATTTATATATATATATCTATATAAATAAAAAATATATTAAATAATTTCAATAAGAGTTAGATTATAATTTAATAATACTAAATAAAAGTTTGAGGAGTGACCAGATTTTCGAATTATATATGTAAAATTTTATTTATTTTTTGTTTTTTTTTAATATCCAACCAAAGCTGGCGCTTAAAAACGCGGACTGCCTTGTAGTGCCTGGGTATATCACTGTAGCCAACAATGACAAACAAAAATCCAAGCCAGCTGGACATTGAAACTGCAATATTATATTTTAAATGTCAAAAATCAAAAGTTTATGCAAAAGCGGAAACGAATTCTTTTTTTTAGAAAAAGCGTATAGTTGAATATACTAAACTTAAAGAACTCACTAACATTTATGTGTATCTATATATATATTGATAATTAAATTCTTTATCATGTAGGAAACATTTAAAAAATTTTGTGAACATCTTAAAGGCACAACAAATCTGTTAAAAGATTTGTTTCAATATTAATGGTACTTCTTTGGGCTTATATGAGTTAATCCATTTTAGGATTATGGGTTAATCCATTTTTTTCTTTTTAAATCCATTTTCTCCTCTTAATTTTTGTTTGTTTCTCAATCTTTAATCATTTTTAATAATAAACGAGGAAGAATGTGGTAGAGTTGACTGTATCAACTCTGGATTAACCGTATGATTGAAACATAGACATTGGATGATATAAGGCTAAATATTTTTGCAAAATTTCAAATACACAACTTATTAGACTTTCAGTTTTATATAAATGAAAATATAAGTTGAGAGGCAGCTCTTCGAACCTTCTTCACTACATCGACTATATTTTATTCAGACGTTGGTCATTAAAGTTAACAGCTATTAACATAATTTCAGACATCCAGATTTAACAAGTATTTTTAGAGTTATTTTCTTATAAAGAAGATGTTATATGGCAGCTACTCAAACCCATGGAGCAAACTGGGTGGATTTCAATAGGGATAATGGCTATTGCAAAAATTTTATAATCCTAGCTCCTTTGCTTTTAAAGTTATCGTGCGGGTGGCAAATTTAGGGTATCCTTTTGATCTTTAGTCATACAGGTATAAAAAGAGCTAGTGGATTTCCTTCCTATTTCCTTCATTTATAAAAATAGACTTTTAGATAATACTCGAACCCATTTTCACTCTGTGTGTTAATGTTTCTTTTTAAATACCTTCTCCATAAGGAAATACTATGATAGGATGCTTCTTCCCCTTCTATATTCTACACCTAATTAATCTTCCTACAATTTGTTTTGTAACATTTCTATTGCGTTGTACCTTACGACTGTAAAATAATCTTGTAATTTGCTTGATTAATTTCTTAAGTAATTTTTAAAGAAAACATTTAAATAAATAAATTGTAATAAAAAATCTGAAAAAAAAAATCAGAGTTGAGTAGTTTAAGTCATTAAGAATTAAAGATAATGATGAAATTTATTAGTAATCTAGAATAAATTAAAAAACATTTTAATACCTGAAAATGATAAAACTTGATAACATCTTGTAAATAAATAAAAAAACAAAGAATTTTTTTAAGTATTTTAATTTAATAATAAAATTTTTATATAAAATAATAATTAAATTATATATTATGTATCTTCCTTTTATAGGTATAGATCTTTAGATAACAAAATTTAAAAGATATTATTACTTATTCATTTGCTTGTTTATTTTTAACAATTTTGTGTAAACAAGTAATTATACTTATTGTCATTTAAATTTTTTGAACAAGGTGTTTCAATAAAAATTTTGCTTCAAAGTTTTAGTTTTTTGAAAGGAATATTCAGTAAAAATATATATGTAATATTAATTACAGAAACTTAATTAAAAGTTTTTGTTGGATATTTTCTTTTAATAACGTTCTTTTAAATTTAACAATATCATTTTAAAATATTGTTATGGATTACATTATATATTGTTCTTTTTTACATCGAATGGTTAAAACTGGAGATACAAAATATATGATATTCAAAAAATACAATATAAACTGCTACAATGACTATTATTTATTAAAATTGGAAATAGAGGATGTATTAAGTTTATAATTTTCCTAAAAGGAATGCAAAAATTTAAAAATAAATGGTCTAAAGCAAGGCCTTATATTTCATACACAATATCATGATTTCAAAAAGAGAAAAAGAAGTACAGGGCTGATTAACCTTTATTAACTGTCGATTTTCTGTTTAATAATAGAGAGCATTTTGTACAAATTTTTGAACCTTGAGATTAGATTAGTTACATTAGATTAGTACAAGATTTTATTATTAAAAGTAAAAATAGAGGAACAGCACTTTTTTTACTTTATTTTGCGAACTTTTATAAAATTCTATCTGGACACTTTTTGCATATTGAAAAGTCCCCAAGAAAAAGAGTTCGCAAATGTCAAAATAGGATATATGTCAGTTAGACTTAGTTGATTTTGCAGAAATTTTGAACTTCTATAGCAAGCTTTGTGGGTAAGCACTGGGCTTATTAACCGAGGGTTCGATTCCCAGCCAGATCATACAAAATAAATAAAAATTAAATTGTAAAAAACGCAGAGGTATCACATTTTCCAGAAAATATAAAACAATTATGGTTTTTTTTGGTTCCTATTCTACAGTTTAATATAAATGGATATCCGATCTCAAACCTCCCGCTAAACAATTTATTGGATTTCTTCTTTTGTAATCAACTCTGAAACTTGTCCTAACTTTTTTCATAAGTAATATGTCAGAAACAAAACGGTTAATTTAATGTAAGCTGGCACCCCTAAACCCCTGCTAAACAAATTATTAGATTCTAAATTTAAGGACTTTTATAAAATGTATGTTTTTGGGGTTTTTTTGCATATGAGAAATGTTCACAAAATTGGGGACATTTTTCGTACAGCCAATTTAAAAATTTATATATGAATTATCTTGAAAAAATACAACCTTATCATTTTTCGGAAGATAAACTACCTTTTCTCTAATTTGATTAGCTTTTACTACATAACGGTATATCCAATTTCAATTCAATAACTTTCATTGGGCTTTGTAATTGAACTCAAGGGTCTTCAAACATATTGCTTTGACTTCATAAACTTCGGCACTCTGGTAAATAAAGAGTAAACTTAATTTTCATATCTGAAACACGTGTTTTCCTAAAAAATACTTCTAGCGAAATCTTCTTAAAAAATTTTCCACATTCAAAACCGTTTCACTCTGCACAATAATAATTATTAATAAAAGATTAATAATAATTTTATCTATTAACAGAATAATAAAAAAAAAACAAAAAACAAGTTTTTAAAAATAAAAGACAAAACAAAAAAAAAAAAAGTAAATACATAAAATATGTTAATTTTTATTAGAAATCTTATGTTTCAGTACATTTTTCAATAGGAAAAATGCAAAAAAAAAAAAAAAAAAAGCAACAACAATAAAATAATAAATCTGAAAATCTGGTAGCTCCATAAAAATTTTATTTTTAAAATTATAAATATAGTACTTATACATAATATTAACTTACTTTTATTATCTGCACATGTGTATATTATATATATATATATATATATATTATTTATATACACATATATCTACGTTCATATATATTTATAGAAGTACATCAAAATATGTATATATCAAAATTAATTCAAGTTATTGTATTATATATTTAAATAAAATATTCACAATGATTTAGTTCTCTCATTTATTTTGTTTTTTTTACAAAAAAAAAAAACAACAAGAAAAAAAACAACAACAAAAAATAAAAATCTATTCTTGTATTGCTGTCGTGTCCAATGTTAATTTCAGTTTATCAAACACTGAAAATTGTTTTTTTTTTGAATAAATAAAAAATCGATAGCTTTAGCTTTTAGCCATAATAATCATTCTTCATCATTTCATTTATAATCATCATCATCATCATCATCATCATTATCATTATCATCATTTTCATTTTAATCATCATCATAATACATACTTGTTGCCTTTTTATATGAACACACAAAAAAAAAAAAACAAAAGCAAATAAATAATAAAATGAATAAATAAAAATAAATTATATATATATAATACCTACTTATATATATATATATATATATGATAATAAATGTATTTTTGTATATATACAGTACAATCCAGACAATACATATAAAAATAAAAAAAAAATAAATAAATATAAAATAAAAACCAATTCACCCCTTCAATTTAAATACAAAAAAAAACAAAAAACTAACAACGTTCATCATTTTCATTACTATACCACCCGTTATCAACTCTACAACCATTTCCATTTCTCTTCATTCTTCTGTTTCATCCCACTCATCCCATAAGTTCCGTTCCTTTTGTGTTTTGATACACGCACATTTTTTTTTTTGTTTTGTTTACCTATATATAAAAAAAAAATGTTGTGTTGTTTTTATTTTTTTATTTTAAGTATGTACAAGTATTTCTAAACAAGTTTACATGCGTACTTATATATATATGTACAAGTATATATGTGTAGTCCTTTAAAAATAAAACATCTGTCTATATGTATCTTATCCATTTGTATACGTACGAATCGATACTATAGTTAAAAATATAAAAATAAATAATATACAAAAAAAAAAAAAAAAATAAAAGACTGACACATAAATAGAAGTAAATTGGTAGAAAAAAAAATCCAAAATAGAAGATAGAAAGAGATAAAAAATAAAATATACCGTTCATATATAAAAGAAAAAGGAATATTAATATTATTTTGCCTTTTCTATTTTTTTGTCAATACATTTTATACTTAGATAATAAATAAACTGGACGGTGTGTTAAAATATATATATATATAAATTGGTTTTTTTTTTTTTAATGTGTGAATGGGTGTATGTAGGTGTGGGTGTGTGAGGGTTTTTTATTTTTTGTATATATGACAATAACATGAAAGAATACAATAAAAAGCTTATTTTTACTGTCAAATATATTGTTGTTTTTGTTTTTTTTTTTTAGTACCTTTTTAGGCCAAATTAAATATAAATATATTATCATATATGTATATATATACTTTTAAATATAGATAAGTTATATATTAAAAAAAAATAAAATTAAGTTTTTATAATAAAATAAAAAAAAAAATCTTTAAACACAATAAAAAACAAAATTTTATTGAATTTAAAAAAAAAGTAATAAGTAAATGACTTATACAATGTTAATAATTAGTTTGATTAGATATCAATATAATTTTGGGGGAATAGGAATGGAAGCAAAAGTTTTAATAGATGATTACCGTTTTCATATATATATATATATATATATATATATATATATATATATATTTGTAACCTATTACCTATGTATACTGTCTTTTCCTATTATATATATATCTGTCAGTAGTACGTCTTATATATTATGACCAATTTCAATCAATAAATTTAGATTTTTTTTTTTGTATTATTTTATTCTTCTACTCACATATTTCTTCTATATGTATATGGTATTACTATACGTATATATATATATATATTAATTCCCTGTGTTATCTTAAATCGACCTATATTTTCAAATTTTCCCCCTTGTATTTCTTATTATATGTATTTAAACGTTTAGTTTTGTAATTGAATCATTGGAACACTAAAATGTAATATTGATTCATTTTCTTCATTTGGGTTTTTTTTTTTTGAGTCTCCCCCAAATTTTTAAAGAATAAATAGTTTGATAAGTTTTTCAAAAAATTCCAATTGTACTTAATTTGGAGATACAAGATTTTTTTTTTGATTTTCATTTTTTGTATAGTCTTTGAGATTAATTAAAAATTGGAATCATTAAATTTGAAAGTTCTGGATAGTTATGTACATTGTTATAGCTTTAAGCATATTAAAAGATTGATTTTAATTTTGAATTTATTGATGGAGTAGTCAGAATAGTTTTCAGTATAAACAAAAAATTCAGATACATTCTGGTCGAAGGCGATTTTGATTAGACAAACAGATTTTAGTACAAGTTTTGGACTATCTTAATGAATTTTATAAGCTATAGACATAAAAACGACTATTAAAAAATTAGTAGAAATTCTTTTAAATATTAAAATGAAAGCATATTATGTTAATTAACTAATGTAGCATAGGTTATAACTTATAAATACTCAATATCCTACGACGAAGATGTTAAAAAAAAATATTTGTTTTAAATGTTTTACCTAATTTTGCTTGTTCTTTTCCATCTTTGTCTTGAATTTTTGCAAGGTTACTAATCTTGTATTTTATCGTGACATTTTATAAATATCCTGAAGAACCTGCGCGTTACGAACAATTTGGTAAAAAGTTGTAGAACAGTTAATTGACGAATTTTTCTGAGAAGTTCTCCGATATTATTAACGGTATAGTTAAGTATAATTTTGATGTTTAATCTTTATTACATATTTGAATACAGAGACTTATGATATGTGAATCTCAATTGTTCTTTAATTTTCCTGAAAAACGAAGTTGACTAAATTTGAACACATAGTAATATATAAAATTTGTTGTATTGAAAGATCTACAGACTTTCAGATATTTGAAATCAATGTCAGTTGATGTTGACTATATTAAAAATTTGACTCCTACTTAGGTGGAATATTGAAGTAAACACAGTGTATCCATTTTTTTCCATTGTCTTTTGCGGAGAAATTAAATACATTTGTATCGAAAGTTACTTAGCAAATTATCAAGAATAACGGTTTTTCCCCTGCTTTTATATTCATTTGATTGATGGCCTTATTCATTTTTTGATTTTAAATAAACGATCAAACCATAGAATTTCTAAAATATGATGACATTGCAAATTACCTAGGCTGTAAAATTTTTTTTTTTTCTACATACTATCAAAATTCTACAAATATTTCAAGGTTCTACTCTACAAAATTATTGAAGATTTGATGAGGAGAAGTGGAAAGATTTGAGGGGAAAATGATGATAAATAAGTGTCGGGAAATAGAATGGATACGAACTTGGAAAAGTTCTTTATGACAAGTTTTAAATTATGAAATTAACTATTTGCATCAAACGCGAGAACACTAAATCGAAGCATATAGCATGGAAACAACTGAAGGAGCTACTATTCAAGAAAATAAATTAAATTTTTCGGAATATTGATAAATTATCAAAACAAGTGGGGCACCAATTGCTGTTATTCTAAAACAATTTGACTTGCAATATAAGTTTTATTTCACTAAAAACCTGACTAATAATCATTTCTGATATAGGAGGTCTATAGGGAAGGAGTTGATACATGAATTGTTCAAACTTAGAAATTTAAAAGATAAGAAGGTCAAAAAAAGAATAGAATATAAAAGTTGAAGAATACAATATAAAAATAATTTCGAATTTATTTCAAATTTTTTTTTTTTTGAAAAACAAAAATGAAAAATAAGTCGTCAGATACAAATTATTTGTAGTGTAGGTATAAATATAAGGCTTGGTTTCTAAATACCAAAATATATAACGATATTTATATATATATATATATGAATATTAAGGATATTAGTCGATATAGCAACGTTTTTATTTTTTCGAGGACACAAAACAAAAAAAAAAAAAATAAAATAAATATCAAATTATTTTCGGTCAAAGTGATGTAGATTGGACAAGACATTATTATTACTTTTCACATTTTGTATTTTTATTATTTTTTTTTTTTTCTTTTTTTTATTTTTAAAAATCGATTTTATTTTTTTTTTTTATTTCTTTTGTATTTCATTTTTTTTTTTTTTAACATACTTCAGTTCATCGTTCGTAAATTTTATTTTTTTTTTTTATATATATTTTGTATGTCAGGATTATGATCATATATAATTATATAAATATCATACATATATACATATATATATACATGACCATATATATGGATCTAAAATGTGTTGAAGAAAATAACCTCTTCTCACACGAAAGGAAATGTATTCATTGTAAAAAAAAAAATAAAAAAGGACGAAATAAGTTTTTGGGTATTTCGTTTTTTTTATTAGTGTATTTCGTCCTTTATTTAGAAAATGACAAGAACATTTGGTAGAATATTTGTTTTTTTTTGAAAATTTTTCTTTCTTTATATTTCACTTTTATTTTATTTCCTTTTTTTTGCTTTATTTTTTATACTTTTTTTTTGGGTGCTTTCCTTTTCAAAGACCAACTTGAATTAAGTTTATTTTTATATTTTTTTAATTTGGTAATTTCAAAAAATAAATTTACAGGTTATGAATGAAAGAATTCGTTTATAATGAAATTGTAGTTTTTAATAATTAAAAACTAGTTGATTTAATAAAGAGTGTTGCGTTTATTAATATGAATTGATTTGAGATTGTTTCATTGAGTTAATTAATAAACTCAGTTATATTTCTTCTAATTTTATGGTCAGCAATCATAAATTAAGTTTAATATGAAATATATGATGAAAAAAGGGTTTTTAAAAATGAACATTTACGAAAATACAACATGTTCTATACTAAGTTTCGGGGGAAAAATATATATAAAAATAAAACTGTTACATTATAATTTAATTATTTCATCAATTCATTATAAACCATGAATAATAATTAAATCCATATTTAAAATATAAGCCTATTGCAATCCAGAAACCTGTAAACATGTGTCTTAATATAATCAGTGCTTAAATGCTAACTTTTAACTTTGGAAATAAATACAAAGGCGCCTTTATGGAAGATTTAAAAAATAATTTGGTAATATTTAATTTTTTTAAGACTTAAATTAATAGCCCTTGAATAAAGAAGGCTTTAAAAATTTTTCTTGCTAAACTTCTTCTGATTCTCAAGAATCTTCCTCTGCTAAGCCTTTCCAGAAAGGAAGTCCGGTAAAATTAAAAAGAAAACTTAATTCATTATAACACATATTATTTAAGCTTTAACTTTTGTATTCAAAGAAATTCGGACAGGTATTCAAGTTCCAGGTGTTGAAAAATTTCAATTTTTAACCTTTTGCAGCTCTTGAACATTGGCCGTCACAAAAAAAAATTGTATAAATCTTTGGAAGTCTAACGTCTCTCAAAATTTAGAAGTTCTAATTTAAGCCATTTAAAAGATAAGGGGGGTATTTATTTTATATTTACCTAAAAATATTATTAAAGAAGCTTTCTTGTACCGTTTACATATTGAAAATATACCTTAAAGAACTCTTGTTATAACAATTTAAATATAGCTTTTTTTCGGACTTTGAAATATAGCTTTTTTTCAGACAACTCTTGCTTAAATTGAGGAATCGACCTTATTTTTGAAACACGACAGTATTATTTGCATTTAGAACCAGTTTTTCTTTGCATTGTACCAAATTTATTTTTCTAAGGTGATAAAGACTTAAATTTATTTGGCTCCAAATTGGTTTTCCAAATAGAGGGAAAATATTACAGCTAACCTATCTCAATCTTCATTTTTCTTTCAGGTTTATTTCTTTGATCTTTCAGGTAGTGGAAAAGGTGGGAACGATATAATTTAAAAGTTTATCGAAAGCATTCATTCTTTGTTTAAAATGTGGTTGTGCGGCATAAAAGGGCCCACCTAAAGGACCATTTGTTTAAAAGAGAGTTTAAGCGTTTGGCTTGCGATGCTTTCTACTTTCTTTTGTTAAAAAATTCTTCATTGCAAAGAGTTCATTAAAATAGAATTTCTTTGGCACCTTCTCAGCTCAATCAGGGAAAATTTTACGACGAACATCGAAAACTCTATTAAATGGCCAAATGAAATTGGTAAATACTCCTTAATTAATTCTTATCTATAGTCATAATTCCAAAAAAAACATTTTAAAATTTGAAAACCAAATATGGATTCAGAATTACAAAAAACAAACTCTAATAAAATTATCCTATCTAAAAATTTAAAATCAAGTTAAAAATATGTTATATCTCACACATATCCTATTATTTACAGTCTTTATTTTTATACTCATACATATAATTTCATTTTGATTGCTTTTTACTTACATTTTACATATTTGCGTAGATAGTTGGCAATAAAATGGAATGTAAAAAATAAAAAAAAAAAATTGTATATAATAAAAGTTATATACTAAATGAAAAGCTGACTGAAGTCAGTCAATTATGTGGGTTCTTTATTAAACTGCAAATAAAAGTAAAGTATAAAAAAAAAACAAAAACAAAAATAAAATATAAACGAACAAATATATAAAAGTAAAAATAAAAGAAAAGCAAAAATCTATATTGAAAATATCTAAAAATACCAAAAAAAAAAAAACAAGAAAAACAAAAAATGAAAAAACTGAAAAATATCTCAACTAATTATGAGAAATGATGAATAAACTTTTGTCCTTTATAATCTTATTTTACTTTTTGAATTCTAGTGAATATATTCTTTCTATACTACTTATAAATTTTTTGGATTTTTGGTTTGTAGTTTTTCTATTTTAGAATTTTTTTTTTTTTTTGGAAAAATTGTTAATATAAAAATAGTACAGTAAATATGAAAAAGAATAAGTCATGCTAGGAACCAAGAGTTTTTAAAAGAGCATATTTCCAAAAATAAACTATTTTACATAATAAGTTTTGTGTAAAGAGTATTAAAGCTCAATATTGTATATTAAATCATAAAAAGATTTGAAAAGGTATTCGAGTTACATGAATTAAAAATTTGGGAATTTTCATTTTTGTACCCCTTACAGCTCCTAAATGTCGGGCCAGACAAACGTATTTTCTAAAATGACTCATACTAAATTACCAGAATCCAACGCCATTTTCTAGTTTTTTAAATTTCTAATTTGTAATCGTGAACCGAGAGTAATAGGTGATCGATTGTTTTCCAAAAATTGAGTTTCGAATAATGGTAACTTTAAATAACGTTTAGCAATCCTAAAATATTTTTTTAAATGACTCATACTTATTTACAAGAACCCAAGTCCTCTAAATCTTCAAGTTTGTAATCATGAACAACAATCGAAAGGATCTATAGTTTTCCTAAAATTGAGCTTGTATTAAAGTAAGTGTAAGTACCGTATGGCAACCCTAAAATATTTTTTTAAAAACTTATAATTATTTACATGAAACCAACTCTTTTGAAAACTTCAATTTTCTTACCATAAACTTTTAAACTTTAGAAGATTATAGGAGGTCAAAAATGTTTAAAAAAAAATGAGTTTCTTTTAACTGTTAATTTAACTAACGTATGGCAACCCTAAATAATTAGTTTGCATATATTTACAAAGTTTGAGTGAAAGCAAATGTAGTTTGGAGTTTAGTTATGTTTGTAAATATACAAACCCTATAGAAGTTGTGTTAAAAAAATTTAAATATAAGGTTTTTCCGGATCTTGGAAGCTTGTAGCTCCGTAACGGGCGAAGCCAAAAAAAAAATTTTTATATAAAATTAATTTCTTTAATAACCATAGTCAATCCATAGTTAAAACTTAAAATCTTTATTTTAAAGGATGTTCAAGTTTTGTAAACCTCCGGACTGGCAGACAAACGGACATACAAACGGACAAACAAAGTGAAATTATATAGGCTAAATATTATACAAATTTATATAGAATTTATATAGGCAAATAATTCAAATAACAACAACAACAAAAGAAAAGTAATATAAAAGAAAATATACATATTACTTTGTTTTTTGGTAATGAATTAATTAAATTCTTCGTTTTTCATTTCATTGGTGTTTTGTTGTTGTTATTGTTTTTTAATTCCTCATTTTCAATTTTCATTTTCTTTTTATTTTATTTTTTTTTTTGGTGATATAATACAAAATAAATAGGAAATGTATATGGTATTGTATTAATAGAAATTTACCGTTATTCAAACATAATAATAAAAATTTTAGATACATTTTGTATCTAATATATAGATTAAATATATTGTAATTATATAATCAATAAAATATTATTATTGAAATATTACAATTAATTTTATTGTTTTATAACTTTTGTATTATGTATTATAAGTTATATGTATATACATATCTTTAAATTATATAATTACTTGGGTATATGTATTATAAAATTACTTTAGTAAATATTTCCATTTTTCTTTTTCATATATTTTTTTTTAATAATATTAAATGATTTTGCAAAAATTTAGTTTTCTGATTAATTTTGGATTAAAAAAAAAATTTTATCTGGAAAAAAGAATCTTAAGAATTATAAGTAGGTATTTGTTGATTATATGGATATAGTGCAGTTGATCTAAATTAATATTTCAAAAAAGGCACTTTTTTTAATGGCTCGAATGCTCTAAAAATTGAGCTTATCCACAGTACTTACGTTTTCACTAAAATGTTCACTTAAAGTAAAAAATTCTTCAGTTAAAGTAAAAAAATTGAGTTGTATCAAAATCTAGCTTTGCAAAATTTAATGAACGTATGTACATACATATTCCTAAAAATTAGGGTTAATTTTTAACAAAATTTAACTAGTTATTCGTACACGTGAGTCTCGCAATCTCTCGAGCCTTGCATCCTAATTGCCAATTTTTCTATTAATTTATAAATAGTATTATATATTTTATTTATATCATAAATTTTAAAAAATTTAATTAATTTTCCTTAAAATTAAAATTTGTGACTTGTGCGATATTTGACCTCACACTCCCTCAAATTAATAAGCCGTCAGCTTATCCATTACTACCCTATTGACATCTTTAAAATTCAATTTTTAACTCTGATTTACATTCATCTGTAAAATCCCTAATAATTTTTTGTACGTATGTATTTATTACATATCGACAAATAGTATAGGAGCTGGGATATATTTTATGTAGATTTTATTTGAAAATTTTCGAAATTCGTCAAGTCAAAAATATGCTTAAAAATTATTTTGAATTTTACATTTATTGATACATTGATTTAGGCGAAATCGATATTAGTCATTTGAATTTTGTAAAGTGTTACGAACCCGTATATTATAAAAGTGAAAAACTATATTACATAAATAATAGTTTGTAGTAGGTTTATGTTTGGAATTAACGGTTGTATTCAAAATATAATTAAAAAAAAAAAAAGTATTTTGAAAAGTATCTATAGTAAATATTAATTAAATAAATTAATTGTTTTTCTTTTATTAATAGTGTTAATTAAATAATATTTTGATAAAATGAAATGGTAAATGATTTTTGTTTTATTGAAAGAGCCTGCCCTAGAATGTTTAATATATTTCTTTACTTATATCTGATTGATTTATAATCTTTATTTTGGTATTTTATTATCATAAAATGCGGCAAATGTCACGTAGTATTTTAATTCAATGTATTGGACAATTTACTAGGTATATACCATATACATTGATAGGAGATGTATTATTTTGCAAAATTGGAAAATAATATTGCGAAGATTATTTTAAAACTTTGATAATTTCATTTCATTCTTGGTGCCACCATTTTTAATATCTTTTAGGGTTTTCACAAAGCCACGCCTTCCAACCTCTATTTTGGGCTGTTGATGCGGTCATGTTTTTCCTTCTCTTCGCATTTCCTTTTCTATCAATCTTTTTCAAGTGTTTTGGATTTGCCCAATCTTCCAATTTTCTTGGGGTTCTAATCTTGTGTCTGTTCGGCAATCAACTCTCTTCTTAGGGTGTGTCCTAATTATCTGTAATTCTGTTTTTGTATTTAAATCAGGAGAGGTTCTTGTTGCGTTATTAACCACAATCTTTCATTAGTTGCAACGGTCACGGAGAAGCCAGAAGATTTTCCAAATAGTCCGAAGACATTTGTTGATGAATTATGCAACTTCCTATATGGCGTTCATTAATCAGCCAGGTGTTACGACCACACTGGAGAATTAATTTCAAACAGAAGTTGAATATTATGATTTATGTTGTCCTGGCTATTAGATGTAATATTCTCCATAGCCTGCGAAAGTTGTTCTTGACAGGTTTAACTTGTTTGTTATGCTATTGTTATATGACGGTGTATTCACAAGTTTTCTATAAAACATTTATAAAAGAACTACACCATCTTGACTCTTAGGTATGTAGCAATCTTTAGGGACAAGGAAAGGTATGTTTTGCAGTATAATTTGAACTAATCATTGATTTTGAGATTTTCTAAATACATTTTCTATGATTCTTGGATTTTTTCATTAGATTTTGAGTAATGTTAAAGAATTTTGTAATCCTTCTATTGGGCTGAAATTCCTACGAATTGTAACCCCTGCAAATTTGGATTGCTGAATTATTAATATGGCTCCTAACTGTGTTTCCCAAAAATACTCCAACCAACAAATAATTATCACCCTCTTTCTGAGAAAAATATATTTGTTGAGTTTATCATTGCACGTGTTGAATTTTTGCTTAAAACCTTGAATTTCTTTTCCTATATTTTCATAATGTATATCAGTATCAGTGATTTTTACTTTATATTTCAAGTGTTTATATACTTAATTTCTTGTCGCATGTTTTGGATATTTTTTTCTAGAAATCTTTATTGTCATTTTAATTCTTCATTAGACACAGAAAAAAAATTTAAATAAATCCAATAATTGTTTATTTCAATATGCTTTGGAAAGATGACTGTAGTTAGGATGTGTTCTCCTACTTGCTTTAATTTGTATGTATGGACAAATTTTATTCCTCAAATATATTTAAACTTGAGATTTTTTGATTAAACAAAAACACTAAGTTAAATTAATTGAACGTGTCGATTAAATTTGTAAAATTACTACCCATATTTCGAACAATAGATGACAACTTTTCAGAGGGTAATTTTGGTTTTTATATTATCATTAGATAAAAATATGGAAAAAAACGTAGACTAACTTTTATTCTAGGATAATTAATTTTTAATTTTAATTAAAATTTAATTCATTTAATTGTAATATAAAGCCCGGCCTTTAATAATTTCTAAAAGTTTCTAAGGATATACAAAATGAATGAATATAGGTCTAAGGGTATTTACAAAATTTGCTATGTTTGTGTTGCTGTAAAGGAAACATGATAGACCTGAACTCAAGTGTACCGATTCGATGTGAATCGAAAACTGTGTCGATTTACCTATGTATTTCCATCTGTCGGTTCGTCTTCACGGTAACTCAAATAATAAAGAAGCTGTTGCATTTTGAAATTTCTTTTTTAATGCCCTACACCTAAAATAGGGGTATGTTAACTTATGTAATGGTACGGTGTTTAATCATCGGGATCGGACTATGGGTGTGGGTTCTGAAGATTCTAATCGATTTAAGAGCAAAATGGTATAATATACCTCTAACACCAGTTATGCTAGAACATTTAAATTTAGCATAATGATGTTTCTTCATGCTTTTCTTGTCTACCTCAAGTTTTGAATAAATTGGAGTGATGCTTCGAGTACCTTCCACAATCCTCCGAGGAATTAAAAGATTTAACAAGCATATCTTTCAAATAATTTTTTTTTCTTTTTTTTTTTCTCTAAAAACTGACGATAAACATTGCAAGGATGCGATAAGCGTCTTATTCCTAGCAACAGTAGGGAATTGTCACTCTAATCCTAAAAAAACAACTGAATTCTCTTATACAACATTAAAACTAGTCACAACGAGCTAACCCTTAATTTTTGTTTGTGGGAAACCTATGGGATTTCTCTAAGGAAACAATTATTTTGTGCTGAATATAGCAGTCTTTGTCTTTTAAGCCTTCGTGTAGTAGTACACCTATTTACGGGAATGTAAGCCGGTTCAACATTTATGTGTTTTTCTAGACGTGCTTCATGTTTTTTAGCATAATAATTTTTTATTTAATCTATAATTTAGGGATATTTTAATATCTGTGGAAATCGACAATAGGTGCATACCAGGGAGCATTAACTATGTTACCTAAAACTTTATTTTGAAAAATTTTTATTTTGCTTACATAGTTTTTGACACAACCCCAAAGTTGAATTCCATACAACCATATAGGTTTTATGAATTGATTGTAAACTAACACTTTGTTGTAAATTGATAACGTAGACTTACGAAATACGCAGTAATTTTCTCTATATTTATTATCTAGTTCTAATTTTTCCTTTTAATATTTTCTCACCTTAGCTTGACATTTAGGGTCATCCCTAGGTATTTAGTTGAGCATACGATCGGTACTTCTACATTATTTTAAAAGGTTTTTGCTAGATTTACAATTTTGTTATTGGTGAAGTTTCATTTCGGACTTTGTTTCATTAATTTTGATTTTCCATATGTAAGGCCATTCAACAATTTTTTCACATGCTTTGAAATTAAAAAAAAATAAAAACTAGAAAATTTGTACAAGAGTGTTGTGTCATGTTCATGTTTCCAAAATTTAAAAAAAATGCAAATAATAGTTCGAATAGCTTGCGGTTAGACCTAAAAAGCATATTTTTAGAATCAATAAAGTTAGAAAATAGAAATTTGGTACTAGGTAGTTCTGTTCTGCTTGCCTAATATTCCTCAAATCTGAGATGAGTTGAAGTGTGGGTTCTTATAACTGTCAATTGAATTTCCCATATGTAGGGTATAACTAAATCAGTTAAATCAACGTACTGCTGATTTATTATTTTAATTTTTTTACAACAACCATGTTTGCTATTGAAATTGAGCCAGTTTTATCAAAGAGGCCGTACATTTGCTTCAAAAATGTGAAGTTGTGACTCTCTATTGTGTGTTTAATAATTAATAAAACTTGATTATGGCGTTAGACTAACGTTTACAACAAATTTGATCCAAGTACAATCTTAAAAATTTCAAAAAAGCTTAAAAAATTTCTTTCTTGCCAATGACGTTCATGCTGATGTCCTAAAGTTGACACATTCTTCTCTACTGTCTTTTTCGGTTTTTGCAATTAAATAAAATTTTATTGATATTAAACGACAAAGATAAGTATGTGATAAAATTGTGTTTTATTTTTATTATTAAATAACATATTAAAGAAATTTTAACTTATCATAATGCAGTCAAATGAATCATATAAATGTATACATGCATACATATATAAATAAAAATGTGTGTACATCTGTTGCTGTCATATGATAATTTGATGGTTTTTTATTTTATACTAGCAATTCACAATACACAAATTCACAATTTTTAATAAAATTTCAAATATAACTTCTAACAGCTTTCAATCAAATTCTGTCATTATTTTACTAATGCTTAACAGATATATACATATATGTTTTATGTACTGAAACTGAAGTTATATAAAAATAAAAATTATAAGAAACAAATGTTTAAAAACCATTTTTTAGCACATTTTCAAAAAATTTTGTAAAAATGTGCCTATATAGCACTCTGTCCGTCCGTCCGTCCGTCCGTCCGTATGTTTACAAAAACTTTTACACCGTTTGAAATAGAGAAAAGAAATTTTAACCATGGGTAGCTTTTGCAAAAAAAATAATTTCGTAGAAGAATTTTTTTCTGTAGCCCCACCTGTTACGGGGCTACAGCCCCCCAAAGTTGGAAAAAGCCTTATATTTAAATTGTTATAACAAGAGTTCTGTTACATATATTTTCAATCTGAAAACGGCAAATGATAGCTGGATTCATAAACTTTAAAAATTTTTACAAGGCAAATGTTTAGGGTTGCCATACGGTACAAAAACTTAACATTACGCAAAACTCAATTTTCGCAAAATATTTGGCCACACATATCTTCTGAACGGTTCAAGCTAGAGTCTTGAAATTTTGGAAGAAGTTAGATACTCAGAAATTAGTAGGAGTCGGTTAACAAAATTTTTTTGTCAAGCCCCCTATTTAGGAGCTATAAGGGCTCGAAAATTGAAATTTTTCTATTTTTAAACACCTGTAACTTGAATACCTGTCCAAATTTTTTTTTAGTGATAGACAAAATTCAAAGCTCTATAATTATATTTCAACATGTGTCAAAGGTTTTTCTTAATTTTGAAGGGTAACGAAGTTACAGCCCCTGAAAATTCCAAAAAAGCCCTATATTTAAATTGATATAACAAGAGTTCTGTTAGGTTTATTTTCAATCGAAAAACGGTATTAGAGAGCTGCTTTTATAGACTTTTCAAAAATATGTCGCTTAAATGTATAGGATTGCCATACGGTACTAAAATTAACCATTATAAAGAACTCAATTCTTGCAAAATTTTTGGCCCCACATATCTTCTAAACGGTTCAAGCTAGAGTCTTAAAATTTTTGGAGAAGCTAGACCTTAAAAAAATAGTAGGAGTCAGTTAACAAAATTTTTTTGTCAAGCCCCCTGTTTAGGAGCTATAAGGGCCCGAAAATTGAAATTATGCTATTTTTAAGCACCTGTAACTTGAATAGCTGTCCAATTTTTTTTTTATTAATATACAAAATTTAAAGGTCCAACATTATATTTTAAAATATGTTAAAGGTTTTCCTTAAATTTAAAAGGGGTTCCTTAAATTAAAGAAAGTGTCTCTCAGTTTTACCCATTTTTGCTTAGATAATAAAATTCTAAGTAAAATTCCAAATTTTTGTGTAATTCACAATTTAATTCCTAGAACCTAAAAAATTAGAGGATGGGGGGGGGGGGAGAAGTTAGATTCTTGAGAAATTTGGCAACCTTCCCCATTGAAGGGCTATAACAACTTTTAAATAAAAAATTTACTGTTAGCAGTAAATTTTATAAGTCAGTAGTAACTATTTCCAAGTAAATATTTCCAAAGTTAAACTCAGAATGTAATACAATATAATTTTGAAAATGTGCTTTTTTAAAAACCCTTGGTTTTTTTTCATCACTTGTTTATTTTTTATGTATAATATGCATTACATCATAAATTTTGTATATTTTGTTTATTATGACTTACTTTATTCTTTTAAACATGTGAATGCGGTTGTAATGAATGTTATTTAAAAAAAAAAAAAAAAAACCAAGGGGAGATTTATTATATCTGTTAACTTTTAGGGGAATATTATTATTTTATTTTATCTTATCTTTAGAACCTTTAATATTTAGTGTTCAATTTTTTAAATGTTCATTTATGCATGTAGTAATATGTATGTAAGTATATCAGCCATGGCTTTGACTGATAAAATATATTATATGATATAAATATTGATTTCAGGTAATATATATTTGTATAAGGCACGTGATGAATTTGAAGTACTCCTAAAGAGTTGTTCTTTTGTTAATTTTTTTTGTGAAAAATTGTGTAATACAAGGGTGAAATTTAAATATCTGATGAAAAAACTTGTTTAGACCTGAAAATTTTAACAAAAAAATTGTACATTTCATATATTAACAGATTAAATCAAACAGTGTGTAATTTTTTTAATCTCTTTCACATGCTGAAGGGTTTTTTTTCTATTTTTAATTTTTTTTATTAGAATAAGTTTCGAAGTTATTGAACTCAACCTTGTTATTTATTTCATTTTCAAAATTATGATTAGTTTGTGATTAGTAACAAGACAATTAATATTATTTTAATACCCAATTAATTTAAAATACCCAATAGTTATGGTCATCATCAAAATTATGAATTGATTTTAAAAATTGTAAATCGAGATTTGAAGTCAATAGAATATTTGAAGACGAGTTGAAGAATTAAAGTCATTCACATAATATATTTTAAACAAAAAATTTAAATATACTCAATTATAAAATTAATATATAGGTTCCATACTTCGGATCTGTTTTGAGAGATGATTTATTATAAAAAAGAGTTTAAAACTTTAAAAAATTTGATTATATTTCTTTCAATTTATATTTCAAATTAGAGAACGATATTTAGGTTGTCAATAGCAATAATTTAAGCTATTCGAAAACTAATTAATGGTATTTACAGCAAATCAATTTCTAAACAACAATAAATAGTAATTCTTGACAATAACTCAAGCTGTTCGAAAACTTATTAGAAAATTTAGGAGAACATATTGCTTGTTTTAGCCATACATGAAATCTGCACAAACTTATAGTACAAGAAAAATGTGATGTAAATTACTCAATGTTAGTGGATTAGTTTTTTACCGTTTTTAGCACATTTTCAAAAAATTTTGTAAAAATCTGCCTATACAGTTCCAGTCCATCCTTTCGTTTGTCCGTCTGTCCGTATGTTTACAAAAACTTTTATATCGTTTGAAATAGAGAAAAGAAATTTTAACCATGGACAGGTATGACAGAAAAAATGATTTCATAGAAGAATTTTTTCAGTAGGCCCACCCGTTACGGAGCTACAGCCCCCCAAAGTTGGAAAAAGCCCTATTTTTCCCTATTCAAGAGTTCAATCTGAAAACGGCATAAAGTAGGTGGTCTTATAAGCTTTATAAAATTTTAAAAGAAAAATGTTTGGGGTTGCCATACGGTACTAAAATTTACTATTATACATAACTCAATTTTTGCAAAATTTTTAGCCACCCATATCTTCTAAACGGTTCAAGCTAGGGTTTTGAATTTTGGGAGAAGTTAGACCTGCAGAAATTAGTAGGAGTCGGCTATCAACATGTTTTTTGCACGTCCCCTCTTTAGAAGCAAACGTAACTTGAATACCTTTTAAAATTTTTTTTACAAATATACAAAATTTTTAGCTTTAGCATTATATTTTAACATAGGTTAAAGTTTTTTCTTAAATTTGAAAGGGTTTCTTTAAATTGAAGAAATTGTCTTTTAGTTTTAACCATTTTTGCTTAGATAATAAAATTCTAGGTAAAACTCCAAATTTTGATGGAGTTCACAATTAATTTCCTAGAACCTAAAAAAAATGAAGGGCGGGGATAGTAGGCGGATGGGCAGATTCATCATTGTTTGCTAAAGGAAAATTTGGGAACTTTCCCTATTGAAGGGCTGCTAGGTCTTAAGAATTAAAACTTTTATGCTTAAAACAGTAACTTATTCATCAGTGTATATTTTTCCAAAACTAAGCGTTAACATTGAAGCTTCAACATTATATTTCGCACTTGTTAACAGGGATTGTATTCTAAATATTGATTTCACTATTATTCATAATTAATAAATTTATAAAATAACTAAATTATCATTTATTTTTATGTATATTTCTATAAAAATAAATGATAAAATACTCCGTAAGAAATCCTATATAATTTTAAAAATGTGCTTTTTAAAAACCCTTGGGTTTTTTTCTATCACTTGTTTCTTAATTTAAATTAATTTTTAGGAAACTTTCGATCTCCAAAATTTGATGCTAAATTTTGAAAACTTTTAAGGCTTAAACCTAACTATACAATATATATAATACTATAGTAAAACTTTAATTAATTAGTTTTACTGAAAAACATTTTTAATTAATTTTATAACTCACAGAAGATTTTTACAAAACACTTTTTGCAAACCGTTTTAATCAAGATTAAGAAGTTTGTCTGAACAATCTCATTCTATAAGGCTACTGAAAAGTTAAGTATAGGATGTCAGGATGAAACACTAAAACCTAATAAGGATGTTAGGACGAAATCTAAAAACTTAAATATATGAGTGGATGAAATTGCGCACAGTCACTTTTAATGAATTTTATCATTCTTATCCCTAAGAAAAGAAATATATAATATTACAAATTTTATTTTACAAATTTTGAGTACAGAAAAACATATTTTTTTTTTATTAAAAATATATGTAAGAATATGTATAATACAAACAATATAATTTTATAACGGTAAATTAAAGCAACAGTTGTTTTTTCCGATGAATTTTGTTTTTATTATTTTTATTTGTTTTGTTTTTATTTTTTTTTTGTATTTCACAATACATTAAATAAAGCTTTTAATTATTTTTTATTGTATTTTTAACATTTAAATATATTTGTATATATATGTATATTGTATACCTATAATTAAAAATCCTTTAAATATGCAAATTAAAAACTGATTTACAATGTAAATTCTAAATTAATAATAATATTGTTTAAAATATTAATTTATTTTATAAAATTTTGCATAATTTTTTTTGTCTTAATTTACAAAATTATTTATTTTTTATTTTATATGTATATTTTTTTAAATTAAATGTTATTTACATATTTTTGTTGTTTTTTTTTTTGTTTTTATTAATACTTTTTATAATTTTATATCTTTTATCTCTTTCTATTTCATTTGTATTGTACTTTTATATTTGAATAATTTTGTTTTGTTTGTTAATTTGTTGTTGTTTTTGTTATTTTTTGGGAGTTTTATATTTACAGATACATAAATTATTTAAATTTTTTTTTATATTTATTTTATTAAAATAAATATATCAGAGAATTAAAAAAAAATGTGAAAAAGCAGCAGCCATTGATGTTTTTTCTCAATTTTTCAGTTTTATTTTGAAAATGTTGGATAAGAAGATGTTCAAGGTCGCCACAACTACAGTATATTATATAGAATATATATATATATACTATAAACATATTTATTTCTTTGTGTTTGTTTTTGTTTGTCTTGTATTTATTATTATAATTTATAATAATATGTACAACAAATTGGTACATTTATTTCAAAATCTGTTATAATAAGTATATAATGGTATTAGAATAAGAAAATAATGTGAAAAACTGGAAGAAAATTAAGATATTCTAGTGAGCAATTAAAATTAAAAAAATATAAAATATTGTAATGTTTTTTGTATTTTTTTTTTTTGAGATTTCTAATTGAGTCGGATCATATCTAATAAAAATATATAATTTATAATTTATATTAATAATAGTTTATATCATAATATACACATGCCACACCTGAAAAAGAAAGGCTGAATCACTCACTTATCACATTGTATGTATAAATAGCAAGAAAAACTACTTAAAATTCTTGAAATTTGTTGTTAATATCTCCACTGTTAGCCTACTATTAATTTAATCCCACTTTTTTTATTCCTAATTTTCATTGGGTTGGTGACTAAAATCACAAACCGAAATCCAGAAATAAAAATTCATAAATTCAAGTTGTGACAAGATTCTAATCTGTATTAAAAGCGTATATTGCCCTTTTCCATGAATATTCTGGAAAAGGGTATAAATTAGTTCTTGTGCATTTTTTTTTTTGGCAAAAGACATTATGGATTTTGTTTTTTGGGGATTTATTCATCAACACTTCATATTCCATTAGCTTTCTTGTCTGTCGCTATATTCTCAAAATTAGACTATTAATTAGTATATATTAAAAGACTATTCCTTAAGTTTGGTTTTAAGCGGGAGGTAAGTTTAGTTTACTGAATACTAAACTACTATTCAAAGAATCAAGAAAAGTCACATAAAACAGGCTTATGATTAACTCCCCTTGTAAACAACGGTAAGTTTCCAAAAAAAAATTGTATTTTATAGACTACA
Source organism: Dolichopus griseipennis (assembly GCA_963082915.1). NCBI lineage: Eukaryota > Metazoa > Arthropoda > Insecta > Diptera > Dolichopodidae > Dolichopus > Dolichopus griseipennis. The sequence goes on from OY720443.1 coordinate 64,662,197, forward strand.
GACCAATTCCATTATAAACAAGTTCAATCTCCCATTTAGTTAAATTTTTCAAATAAAATTCGTGCATTTAGGTACTTTTTCGAAACTGGCTAAAAATCATGTTGTCTTGAAGATAAAAATTTAAAATAAAATATACTGATCCTGCAACAGAACAACACTGAAATAATCTTAATGTAGATGACGTTTAATGTTGTAATTTTTTAAAAGTAATTTGTCTCCAAACCTATACCTGTAAAGCTCAATCCTTTTTGATTCTTAAATTCTCAAAGTGAAGTCTAACACCATCTAGAGGAACAAATTAAAACTACTATAAGAAACTTTTTATGTTTTCCCCCTTGTAAAAAGTGAAAAGTTTTCAAAAAACTGTTCACAATTCTATTAACAACAAATCGAGCCTAAGTCTAACTAGCCTCATTTCCACAGTATTAATTATTGAAATAAAATTCATCAAATTATGGTTACGTTTTAAAACCTGTCTGAAAGCCTAAGTAAAGCTTTGCTTAAATTATAAATTTCGCAAATCAAGAGAAAAATTTTATCTGAAGTTTAACAATTCTACAATATGCATTACTTAAATTATCATAAGTCAGACTACGTTTAAATGTTTTCGAAGTTGCTGCGAAATGAATGAATAAGCGTTATTGAATTGTGTATTGTAGCCCTTTCGAAGGCCAATCAAAAAATGTTATATATTTACGTGGAACTTATTATAACGTTTAATTACTCCTTATTTTTTTGATTGCTTTGATTTATTTGTGTTTTGAGTATATATAGTGTAGAGTGTAAGTATCTTGTAATTTTTTAAAAGTATATTTATACATAGATTGTATTCCCAATATTTTCATATTCCAAGTAAAAATTTCAAAAGTGTTTGTCATAAATAATATGTCGGAATTTTTTATCTTGAATTTCATTTGTTGTATTGTACTTCTTGTTTCCTATGACAAAACAATTTTCCAGGTAAAAAAAATTTTACACCAAACTTTGAATGAATGGATATTATATTGTAGTATATATATAGTAGTAATCATTTATTATCTAATAAATTACTTAATTCTAGTGCTTGTTTTTTTTTTGCAGAAATTCCTTATCTGTCTGCTTACTGTTATAAAAGACAATTTTTTACGAAATAAACTCAAATAATAATTAATTGGAGGTCATTGAGGACAAGAGGAAATTATTGAGAATTCAAAGAACAATCACCTGTTTATTGATTTTTTTTTTCATTTGGAAAAATATATACTAAAAAAATTCCATTTTATCATTTCTTTGTATTTCTTTATACTTTATCATTCCATTTTGTTTTGATGATATTTTTGAAGTTAGTTAATTTTATTGAGTAATTAAAGCTAGATATCTTTGTTTTATGAAGCTATATAACACCTCTGAATAATTATACCTTTCGTTTTTCTAACTGCTTAACAGATTTTTGACTGGATTGGGTCTTGATTGAGCGTCGAATATGAAGTAAGAAAATGCGAAGAGATCTAAGCCTTCTTCTAAGAACACCTATAACGATAATCGCTTTACGGTTCTGAATCATATAATACCAGAGCATGTTAGCATATGTGATGAAGAGTGTTTATATTTACAGCCAAATAGGTTCACTCTTATCTGATAGGACATTTATAAATAATGATCTGGTGGATGATCTTATATATCTTGTGACTCCTATATTAGACTTACATCCTTGCATACCTCACTTATTCGTTTTAATATGAAACTGTTTAGATTCTGGTAAGTTTAAGTTTAGACAGAACTTTAAATATTAGAGTGATTTCTCAGGCACATGTATAGTTCCATCATCCCGATGACGACATAGATTTTGGTCCATGTTGCTGCTGTTTAACTTTTAATTAGAATGTAAGAGAATTTACAAACTGGATCTTTGCATTTGTATAAATTTTTATATTATTACGTTTTCCTTACCTAATTGAGGTGCGAACTTTCAAAAGTCTACCACAAAACTTAACCCCTTGGTATTGTGTTAGACTTTCAATCATAAAAACCACCTCCGGCAGTGGTAATGGGATAAAACTTCCGAATTTCTTACATGGTATAATGATCGTAAAGTAAAGATGGGAAAGGATTATAAGGAATACATTATGTTCCTTAAGGATTGAATGCATAATTAGAACTCTGCTAATCGATATTGATACCTTTGTTCGTTTAGAATGGATTACCAATCATTTAATTAAGTTTCATAATACCAAAGTAAATTAACAACTGGTTCAAATATTATATATACATATATATATATAGAAACCTAAGTTCCTATCATAAAATTTTTTTTTTGACTTTTTAACTTTTATTACACATATACAATCATACATAATTATACAACATTAACGATTTTAATAGATTAAAAAAAAATAATAAAAAAAGAAAAACATTCGTTTATACATAATAAAGCAAAATGAAAATTTCCAAAAGTAAATTACATAGTCCCACATCATTTTGAAAATACAAAAAAATAATCAATACATGTTAACGAACACAAATAAAAAAACAAAAAATAAAAAAACAAAAAATAAAAAAAAAAAAGTGTAATTGAACCATTTAAAAAATAAAATAAAATTTGAATAGGGTTACCTTTAGTCTTTATGAGTTTCGATTTTCTTCTGTTTTTTTTAGAAATTACAAAGTATTGTACAATTGTAGAATTAAACTCGTAACAATAGTTGCCTGTATTGAAATTAAAATCCATTTGTAAGGAATGTCATTGATTCCTTCCAGTCCGTAGTAGTTGGATTACCATTCTTTCAATTGGAAGGCCTTTAATGTTTTAAAACCTTCCTCAGGGCTTATCCAAATCAAATAAAAAAAATATCGTAAAATTGTATTTATCGAAAGAAAAAAATATTTTATATAACTCCTGTGTAAGATGATAGGTATCTGACCAATGACGTAGTGGTTAAGACACCGATCTTATAATTGGAAGGTCTCGGATTCAAACCCTAGTCAGATCATATCTAAGAAAACAATAACTTAAAATTGTACAATTATGTCGTAATATAAAATAAGATTATATAAAATAAATATATAATTCTTGTGTAAGATAACAGATGGTGCACAAAATTTGTGTATTCATAATCTTATACAATAGCTACATCATGATTACTAATAGCCGTGGAATCAATGAATTAGTGAACACAACTATTAAGGAAACTAAAACCTTTTTTTAATGAATTTGTGAATGCCGTAAACTCCTTAAAGGAATGGAAAATGAATAAAAAAAAAAGATAACAGATGGCGCACAAAATTCAAAATTTCTATAATCATCTCCTACTGTAGTTGCAGTTGTGTAATTAAAGGCTTTGTGAAAATAATAAAATCTAAATGACTTAATAGATGTCAATTTTTTCTTATTGAACTGGAAATGAATTCCAAATTCCATTCAATTAGACCGTTTTAATTACTTTGGTTACCCTAAACTAGGTAACCAAAGCCTTCAAACTAGGGTTATTTATAAAGTTGGAAATTTTTAAAAAGGAAGTCTGGTATTACGACAAGCTTTTAATTGTTTGTTGAATCTGTACCACACACATTTAGGAAGCGAGACGCTCTTTTTTCGATAAAAAATTTTAATCAATGAAATTTCAAATTCCAAATGATGAATCGATTAATGAAATTTCAAATACACGTTAAAGCAAAAGGGGTGAGCTTAGTAAAAATTGAATAATAAGTTATCTTTAACTTCGAATATGACTATAAGTACTTAATTGGAAGTGTAACTTCGAAGGTTATTGTATAAATAAGTTTCTTAGCATTGGAAACCCACTAGACTCACTAGATACTAGAAGGACAATTTCTCTGATTATCGATTTGTCGATTAGATTTTTCCAGAATGACAATATTCAAATTTTTAAATGTACCTAAGTAGGAACCTAACCAATTTATTATTTTCCTTACAGTTTTATTCCACCTTCTGATTTTGGGTATAAATAAACCAATTAAAGAATGATTATTGGTCAATTTAATGTAAAGAAAATTTTCTTCTAAAAATCTTTGATCCAAAAATAGATAAAAAGAAATTTGGCTATAAAGAAAACTTTATAAATTATAAATACTCAGCTAATGCACTTGAGTTCAAGATTTTAAATGACTGAATAACAAATAAATCAAAGAAATTAAACATTTTATTTACAGAAATATAATTGAATTTGTGTTTGTGAAATCTTGAAGAACTGTTATTTATCTAACTATTATTAGATTCGTCAAGTATCTTCAACAAATATTAATATGATAATTAGTAGAAAAATCTAACGAAAAAAATTATACAACAAGAGTATAGAAAAACAAGTAGAAGGTCGCTTAACTCGACTTACGTAAAACAAATCTTCTTAAGTTAATATTCATTAAGGGTTTAAATACGGTCACAACCAACATAAGAAAGGATTTGTATTTAGGGAAAAAATAATGGTTTAATATGGGTGTAAGAAGGGCTGAAAGAGAAACAAAGGAAGAAAAGGAGAATAGAAAATTAATATAGATTTTATCTACCATTTTCTGATTTGTAGCTAATATATATTAATCATTTTCTTTAATCTTTCGGCAGTATTCAACGAGCAAGTAGGCCTTAGCCCTTCGACATATTTGAATAAAAAAAAGGTTAGAAATAAATTCAAAATGTATTGTATAAGCTTTTCATCTTGCATAATGCGGTTTGTATTGTAAAGTCTCATTATTATTTAATATGGGAGCTCCCGCCCTTTCTCCTTGTTCCAGTTTGGTCCATTTGCGGAGCCATTCTTTATTTTGACAAAAAAGTATTCACACTGAAATTCATTAAAATCTGTTGAGATTTTGATGAATTAATAGAACTTGACATTCTCCAAACTTCTGGAAGCTCAAGACCCCATGATATTAAAATCAATTTATAAAAGCTATTCTTCATAGGTACCCACCAATAGTCTATGCACTAAATTTTTCTGGTATTTTTGTATGGGAGCTTCCCGATCCTATTGTCGATATATCCCATCTACGAACTTAACCTTACCTTTATACCAAAATTAATCAAGATCAGTTAAAATTTACGCGAGGTATAGTGTTCATTGATACACATGCACACACACATACAAACAAACACGAACACACATAAAAAATTTCTGCGTAATGCTTTTTCCGACAAAATGGAACAACTCGTGTTAGGACGGAACAAAATCTATTTTTTTGTTTTACCGAGACGAAATTACAAGTTTAGTTTCTTTCGAAATATCCACTAAATAAGCACTTATTAAAATCTAAGATTTATTAAAATATATAAGAAATATTTTTTCTTAGTATTTTGTAGTTACTTTCTAATGATCTGCATAGTTCCAGCACATTCAACAATGGAAAACTACATTATAAGCAAATGTTTTCCAATTAACTAAAAAACTATCTATTAAAACACAACTAATATATTAATATCTTCATTTCATTATTACACAAAATTTTTAATTTATTGGCAAATCCTCAAAAAGTACACGCATAATATTCGAACTTAATATACACACACCTAAAAGTTAGACAGACAATTATTTAATTTATTTGTTCCATTGCGAAATATACAAAATATTTTATAAAAAATTACAAAATTTCAAAAAAAAACATTAAAACAACAACAACAAAAAAAAATACCAAATTAATACTTAAAAAATTGTATTAGATAATGAAATGAAAAAAAAAAGCAAAAACAAAAATTAAAAGAAAAATATTAAACGAAAGAATAAGAAAAAATAAAAAATAAAAAAAAAAAAAAAGTACCTGATAATAATAATAAAATAAAATACGAATAAAAATGAAAAGCACCTGTATTAAACATCAGTCTGATACAAAAAAAACAAAATAAAACAAAAAAAAATAACAAACACCATTTAATAACACACACAGTACACAACAAACAGTATATTAATATATATGTATACACCATCTATATATATAAAGTATAATATATTCATTTATAATATGTATTTATATATGTATATATAAATGTAGGTGTATATTCCAAAAAAAAAAAAAAAAAAAAAATTTAAACGTACTCACATTATTTCACTTATTTTTCTTCATTTTTTTACACTTTATCCAACCCCCCTTCACCATTCACCCATCTTATCTACCCCACCCCACCCTCTTCTGTTATCACCTCACTTCAACTTTCCTTCTTTTTTGGTTTTTTTGGTTCAGGATACATCTATCTATTTTGTTTTGTTTTGTTTTTTTTTTTTTGTTACCTGTTTAATACAATATGCGTTTATGTGTGTTTTTTTTTAAAAAAAAAAACATAAATACATATACAAGTGTATTTATATATATATATACAAAATTTGAAAATAAAAAATGAAGAAAAAATAATAAAAAGAAAATTTGATAGAAAGTGGTTGAGCAGAAAATTTAGCAATTAACTAAAAAACTTTTATGCGAATACTTAAATGTTCAAAAGTTATACGAGTTTGTATATATATATATATATATATGTATATACATATAAATACTTATAGGAGATTATCTATAAACATTGATATTATATAGTTAAATATGTATTTATATACTTATATAGCTTTATAAAAAAAAACAACAAAATATTATTATATCAGTCTTTAAAAAAAAAAAAAAAACAGTGAAAAAAAAAAACAAAAAAAAATAATAAAAAATAAATACAGGTTATATACTCTTCAAATCATTCCACGAATATAATAAAAGGCATCAAAAGTTTTGTTTTTTTTTAAATATTTTTTTTTTGCTATTTTTTTTGTTGTTTTTTTTTTAGAAAGTTAAAAAATGTTTTTTTTTTATCGTAATCTTTATACAATTATATTATGTTACTATTATATATATATATATTTTAAGAGAATTACATACCCATATATATATAAATATATATGTACTCGTATATATTTAAATATATATATGTAGTGTATAAAATTCTAAAATTTCAACCCAGTTAATTGTATCTTTAAAATATATTGAGAATCTATATCATTACATAGGTACATATATATATATATATATATTTATATGTATATAGATACTTTATTATATAAATATAGGGTAGGTAGGATATTTATATTGTATATATTTTATTTTTTTTTTGCCAATTTTTCATTTTTTTTTTTTTTTTTTGCTGTTGTCTAGATACCATCCATTGTCTACGTATATAAGAAAAAGATGGTAAAATAAAAATCATAACAACAACAAAATATGTAATAAAAAAAAAGCAAAAAATAAAAAAAACTTTTCATTTCATTTTTAATTTTATATTTATTTTTTTTGATTATTTAAAAAAAAAATGTTTTTTAAAATTTTTCAGATTTTAAACATAACAGGCTGTTAAATTTTTCCAAAAAAAAACCAAATTCAATTGAATTTTTATAATATGTGATTTTTCAAGTAAAAGTGTATGTGTATATAAGTACCATAATGCATATGCATGAATATATTGTATATATATATATATATATATATATATTTCCAGTATTATTACAAACAGTCCTATCTTAATCATCATTTAATATCATTGTTATGTTATTTTGGTTTGAATTTTTTATCATCATCATTATCATCATCATCAACATCATTATTATCAGAAAATATTATAATATCAAAATCAATCATTTTATATATATATATGTATATTATTATCATCATCATCATCATTTATCAGATAATTTTTTTTTTTTGCTTTTTATATTGGGTAACCATGTGAATTTTTTTTTAAAATCATACCCAAATTATATACTCAAATATATATATAGGACTATACGATTATGTATATACATATATGTATATATAGGTGTACAAAAAAAAAATATGTGTGTGCGTATATATTCAAACATAATATTAGCATTAAAGTTAAAATAATAATAATAAAAAAAAAAATTGAAAATAAAATCAAATTTAAAATTCCTCTATATGAAAAATATTGTGTTGGGTTTTTGTTTTTTTTTTAAATGTATTTTGTAGGTACGTATGTTCATGATTATTACAGGTGTGATTATAAATTTTTTTTTTTTTTAAATATATTGGGAAACATTTTTTTTGTTACCTATTTGAGTTTTTATACACGTATATGAGAACCTAACTAAAAAAGTGAGTGCTTTAAATGTATTTCTGTTTTTTTTTAAATTGACTGATCAACCTTCTTTCCTCCCATCGCCCCTTCATTTCATCTACTCCTTATCTACTCCTCTAGAAAATCTGTAAAAAGGACTGAAATGTGTTATTTAAATTAAGTACATATATTAACTGTGTTATCGAAAAATTTATTTGACTTTAACTAAATTTAAAAGATAATTTTCAAAAAAATACCATATTTAATATTTAAAATTTAAAATTTTATTTTCTCTTTTTTACAGGTAAGAGAATGACTACTCAAAATATAATCTAAAAATAGAATAGCTATTTTTATTTATTTTTTTTTTTGCTAAATGTCAATCATTTTGGTAAGTGTTTATTAGTGTTAACATATTTTTTATACCTTATATATAGATATAGGGTATATACAAATACATTGTTTATTTTTGCGTAATTTAATTTTGTTATTGTTCTTTATTTAAACTTTTTTAAAAAATTTTTATAAATAAGTATTATATTTATATTATCATGTTATTTTGAAATTTTAATTTTTTATTTTTTTATTATTATATAAATATTTACAAAAAAAAATATTCAAATATCATATAAAAATAAACAATAATATTTATTATTAAAAAATTCAAAACAATTGAAAAATTGCCACGAAGCAACCCTAAAAATATGCAATCGTATAACAAATAATTTAATTGATTTTTTTCTTCGTCTCTGTTTTTATTTTTTTTTTTTGTTATTATTGTTTTTATTTTATCAAAATACAATATTAGATACAATATTCTCTCTGTGAAATTGATGACATGGATTTTTATATCCATTTAGAAGACCTTTTGTTTTTTAAATAAATGGGAATTTTATTTTTATCCAAATTTTTTTTTTGAACGTAATAATGAAAATAAAGTGTGAAAATCTGAATTATATTTTAACATTCAACACACCATGATTCAGTCATACATTTAAAAAACAATATTACAATAAAATATTACAAATAAAATACAAAATATCAAAAAAAAAAAAAAAAACTAAAATATATATTTTAAATAATCTAAAATATATATACATATAAATATATATATATAAAAAACATGACTGAATTAAAACTGAGAATCGCTGTGTTACCGATGATGATTATGATATGACTTTTAAAAAGGTGAAATTTCCACGCACTCTCTGATTGGTCCCGCCCAGATAATTTTTGTTTTTTTTTTTGTTTTTGTATTATTTTTTTTTTTTGTTTGTTTCATTCATGCATATTTACTTATACATAGATAAAATAAATATATTTTGACACACACAAACACATTAACATACAATAAAGTATACAGTAAAAGAGAAAAAAAAAAAAAAATTTGAAAAATTTTACACAATGTATTGAAAAATATCTAAAGATACAAAATAAAATAACCAACAAAAATTTTATTTTTATTTCTATAATATTATTATAAATTTTTGTAAAAATGTATGTATATTTTAATATACATGTTGAATTGTTGATTTCAGATATATATTTGTATGTGAAAGATATATAGTAAGAATGTATAAAAATGTGTATAACAGATTATAAATATTATAGCTATATATATATATATATATATTCAATTTCAATATAATATAAACGTAATGGAATTTTATTATTATACTCCCTTCAAACTTCTGCACATAACACCCTCTTTTTCATATATTCAACAAAAACAACAAAATAAAAACAAAAACAACAAATAAAAACAAAAATAATCTTCTACTACTACGTTTTATATTCCTATTTGTAGTTGTTGCTTTTTTTCTATACTTACTCGATACTCCTCGCATTGTATATTTTGTAGTAAACAACAACAATACTCTCTTTATTAAAATTGTTGTTGGAAATTATCTCTTCTATTTTGCTGTTATATTCTCTTTTTGTGTGGGTGTTGTTGATTTTTTTTTTGGATATTGCTGTTGCTGCTATAGTTATTTGTGTTTGTGTGTATTGTTGCTGAAACATAGAAAATAAGTTTGACAGGAAAAAATTTTTTATACTTTTTATTATTATTATTTTTTTTGTTTTTTTTTTGTAAATATTTTGTAATGTGTTTGTGAGTTTGTTTGCAAGAAAATTTTGTTTTTTTTTTGTAGCTTAAATATAAAAATTTTGTACACGTAGAAAATGTGTAATATTATAAAAGTTTCTTTTAACTTTTGTTCGCTTTTCTTTTATTTTAAATAAATTTCATCTGATATATATATGTGTGTATATCTATGTGTATGCATTTATATTCAAATTTAATATACATATATATTTTTGTATATATATATAAATGTATTTCAGATATTGTTAATAAGTTTAACATTAGTATAGTTGATTAAATACTATATTTTAAATACGTATATACACACACACACACACAAATACAATTCCATCAATATAAATGTTTTATATTTTATTTTTAAATATGTATAATTTCAATGTGAATGTAATCTCTGATATTGTTTTTTTTTATTATTTTTGAATTTTATTATTATTTCTTTTTTGTTTTTCCTTTTAATTTTTTGTTCTAATTTTTTAAAAGGAAATTAAAAATGAAAAGAAAAACAAAAAAAAAAGGAAAATGAAAATGAAACAAAAGTATAAAAAGCGTGACTAGGAATCAACAGCCGTTTTTAATTCAAAAGAGAAAAAATAACAACGAATTATTAGTGAAAATGTATATATATATGTATGTATATATATATGTATATAAGCAAAGTGTTTTGGAATTGAATTAAAAAAAAATATGTATATAGAGAAAATAAATACAACATTGCTGACAAGTTGTTATTTAATTTTTTTTTATTTTTGAGTGGACCTATGTTTATAAGTATATTATGTATACATAAAAGTATATATATATATATATATATATATACGTTTATTTAAAGTTAATATAAAAAAAAAAACGAAACTTACATTAAATGAAATAATAATGAAAATAGAGCGAAACTGTGAATATTGGACTTTATTTATTTATTTTTTTCTTTTAGTTTTTCTATTTTATGAGGATAGAAAGAGATAGAGAATACCTATTTAATCTTTTTCGTTCATTTATTCTTTGTTTTTTTCAGTTTTTCAGTTTTTTTATTATTATTACTTTATTAAAATCTAATACAATGTTTTTATAGTATTAAGGAATTTTATAAGATATTAAAAGAGATATATATATATATAACACGTAGATATGTATATACGTATATATATATATATATATACACTGCATGTAATAAACTTAATTTTCAGTTCAATATATAATTTTTAAATGAAAGTGCAGAAAAATTTTGTATGATTAAAAACGAATTTTATGAGAAGAGAAAATTTTTGATATTTAATGAAAAAGAAAAACAAGAAAAATATAAAAACCAAAAAAAAATAAAAAAATTTACAACATAGCATTTAAGAACCCAGCAGGAGTCCTGTAAAGACTGAAAAACATCAGAAACAGTTTATTTTACTTTTTCGTTATTTGGTTTTATGTTTTTTTTTTGTTTTTTTATTTTTGTTTGTATTTTATAAGTTCACAAAAAAATTTTAAAGTATACATTTAAATATATATATATATATATATATACATTAAATAGAACATAATAATATAATATATGTAATATACTACAGCTGAAAGACAGAAAAGAAACAAAAAAAAATAAAAGAAAAATAAATATCCTTAAAAAAGGATAATAAAAATAAAGTTTAGTTTTTTTTTTTTTTATTTTATATATATTTTATGTAATAAATATACTTATTGTAGATATATAAAATTATTTGTTAAAATATATGTATATATATATAAATATATATGTATAAGACGTATAATATTTAAAGAAGGGTTTCTTGCCCTTCAAAACTCTCAAAGGCATTAACAAAGTTTTCTGTTTGGTTTTTTGTTTTTTTTTTTTTTTTATTCTTATATTTTATATATTTTTCATTGTCTTCATCAATGTTTTGTAAAACATTCTTACATACTATACAGTGTCTATATAATATATATTCATATATAAATGTATATATAATATATATTTAATAGAAAGTTAGCAAGCTATCTAGCTTTATCTTAGAATAGAACAACAACAAAAATACAAAACGAAACAATATACTCAAAAAACAAAAAGAACAAAAAAAAAAAATTGTTTATTACAACTTTTTGTTTTTTGTTTTATCATATGTACCGTTAGAAAAGCAAAAGACTTGCAACATCACCAAACTTTTCTTTTTAATATTCGAGATATATCAGAAGTAAACATTCTTTTTATTTGTATACAAATATTCATACATATGCTAATATAAAGTATATAATATGTATATGTACATAATAATATATGTATAGAGTATTATATATATATATATATATAAATATAGATATAATATAATACAATTTATTAATATTATGTATATATAAAAGTTTATGTAATTGTATATATATGTATATTTAATGCTCTTTTAACTGTAAAAATATATTTTCCAAAAAAAAAAAAAAAAAAAAAAAATAAACAAAAAATAACAAAGATAACTCTGATGGAAATTCAAATATCAAAAATTCCTAGTCAACGTCGTCCTAGTTTGTTATATTTTTTCTTTTTTCTATTTTAATTTGTTTTTTTTTATACTTTTTATTATTATTCTTTTTTTTTTGTCTTATTCGGAGCTTTACATTCAAAATTTTCTTATTTTTTTAAAATTTTTATTTGTTTTTTTTTGATTTTTAATTTTTGAAAAAATTTTTTTACATCAACATAAAAACATAGATCCATCTTCATTTTGTACATATGTAAAGTTATATTTGTGTATCTATAAGATACATTTATAAATTTTCGCATTTATTTCGCTGTTTTTTTTTGATTTTTTTTTTTATTTTTTATTTTTTTGTGCGTACTGACATTCTCAATGCGTGCGTGAACCAGAAGAAATAAAATAAAAAAAAAATAATAATAACAAAAACAACAACAAACAGCCCAAAAGAAGCTTATTAAAAGAAAGAAGGAGATAGAAAATAAGAAAAGAAGAATGGCAAATGAAGGGATAATAAAAAAAAAATCTTAAAAAAAATTCAAAAAAAAAACGAAATTTGTTCTGATGTATCATTACCATAATTTAATGAATTTTCCCGTTTAAATTACATATTATATTCGATCATTTATACGAAATATTTTCTTTAAAAAAAAAGAAAATAAAAAATGAATGAAAATCAAAAAAAAAAAACGAATAAAAAATCTTAAATGAAGAAGAAAAATATTTTTAACACACAAAAAAAAAGATACAAAATAAATACTTGGCACATTTTTGTTTTTGTATTTGGTACATGATACGTGATGTGTGTTTTTAGTTGGTTTTTTAAATCAATAGTATTAAAATACTATTAGGTACTAAAAATTTGTATTTGGTAAAAAAAAAAAGAGAATAATAATAGTAAAAATAGAAAAGAAAACAATACGAGATGATAAGCTAAAAAATTTCTTCAGTTAAATTTAATAGAAAACGAATGAGAAAGTTTTGAATTAAAAGAGTATTATTGCATACTTTAAGGTGCAAATTATTTTATTCATATATATTTGTATAAGTTTAATTAGTCATTAAGTAGTACTCAAGGGACATCGGTGTGTGTTCAATTCGTGTAATTAATTGTATATAATAAGTAAATTTAAAAAAAAATGGAATTGCATATATTAAGGTGCATATATTTCTTTGCATAAGTGTTTGTATGCTATTACAATTTAGTATTGATTGTTAATTAGTTTTTAATCAAAAATAATTTTTTTTGGTTGATTCTTTTACCTTTTGACTTTAAAATGTATTTAGTATTACCAGACTGTCATTTATTTAACTTTACACACAATTCCATATATGCTACATTAAATTGTAAAGTAACCTTTTTTTCAGTTAGGTATTCATAAAAATGTATCCATTGTATTAAAATAGTTTCGTTCATTTGTTTAAAATTTCTAAATTGAATTAAGAATATCTTTTCGAAGTGAATTTTGAAATGTACTTATCTAGTGTACATTTAGAGTTTTAGTGTTGTTCTTTTTGATGTTATATACGAGGGATAGTGTATTCCATTCTAACACTTAAGTCTCGCAATCCATTGTGCATTCCTTTTCCATGTGAATTAATTTCTAATAATTTATAATTAATATCATTTTTTTTGTTTATGCTGTATATATTATATTTGAATTATATTTGGTTGCCAAGGAGATTTTGAAAGAAAAAATTACCTTACGGGGATCGAAACTTCACATTTTCGGTTAATAAGCCAAATACTTACCCTTTACGCCTCCGATACCTCTGGTTTTGGATTGAAAGAGTCTTCTTATTAAGTAATCTTTAAAACAAAAATATTGCATACTTTCAGGTGCAAATATTTCATTGCATTAAAACTGTACAACATTTGAAATAAATTTATAATCATCAATATGTTCATTAAGTTTTCAAACACATTTCAATGTTTTTGATCGATTTTCTGAACTTTGACCTTTAAATTTGTTTGGTATTACCAGAGTGTCATATTCATCGTTAAAAATTGGCATATTATGTTTGATTATGTTAGAAAATTTAAAATAAATTTTAAGAAATATTAATGTCTTATATCATTTTCTATATTTTTCTGCAATATTATTTATGTTAATATACCCAACTCCAGCATCCCTTACACACAAATATGTCACACAAACAGTTTCCCCAGGTAAGTATATTATTCGTTATCCAATTAAACGTTTTTTTGAAAATCTTTCGGAATTAATTCATAAATATCAAAACCAGTCATAAATATCGCATTGCTAAAGTTAATCTTAAGTTAGGTTCAGTACATTTGAATCACAAGTACTGAAATCAAAAGTTTAATTTTAAAAAATTTGATTTTAATATATTTTCGACCTCAATTGGTTTCAAGTACTTCATATTTTTATTATATATATATATGTGTATATATATATATATATATATATATATATATACATGTAATTATTAATTTCTCTTATCCTTTTCAACCCACTATCGAAAAAAGATTATCTTTATCTGATGTTTTTTAGATAAGCTCAACGAAATGGACTCAGTTGGAAATTGACTCTAAGTCCAGAAATAAAAAAGCAACAAATTAAAGAACCTTTTTTTTGTTTTTAAATTGTACAGAGTACATGTATAAAACTTAAAATTTAACAACAAAATTTTGAGATCAAATTTAGTTTTTTTTTTTTTTTTTTGTATTTGTTTCAAATGTTTTTACCTTGAGATTTTTTTTTTTTTTTTTTAGGATTTTCATATTTGGTTTCTCTTTCATTTTATATATTTTGTCCAAAGTATGGTATTTACGAGCAATTCAATATATCCTTGTAATGTCCAAAAAAGAAACAAAGTATATGGTATCTAGGTAGAAGCATCTTCAATTGACTATCATAATGTATCTATAGATATTTATATATACATATATATATATATATCTATATATATGTTTGTTTTACACAAACTTATATAATATTTCTCAATATATTATGTTTGAGATGTTTATCCAGATATGTATGTAGAATTATTACAAAATCATTATCTATGTATATATGTATCTTAAGATACTTGAATGAAAATATTTGATGAAAGGTGTATCTTTACCTTTTTATCAAAGTTAAGTACTATTAAGTTTCGATATAAAAAAAAGAAATGAAACAAAAAACTGAATAGTAAAATAAAAAAAAAGCAAAATCACACTTGTATGCATGTGGTACTAGTACAAGTATATACTATATATATATATGAGTATTAGATAAAAATTAATTTGAAGGATTAAGTTTCTAATTCTGTTCAGTTTTTTTTTATTAATCTAAGAAAATCGTATTTTTTTCGGATTTTATTATATAAAATAAATAAATATAACATATTTTTTTTTTTATGTGTAATTAGATGAAGTTTTATATAAAATAATATATAGAGAGAGTTGCCAGATATTGAATTTCTTAAGTATAAAATATTATGTTAAGTTAAAATCTTTTTATTAAAGAAATAAAATTAATCCATTGACCATACCGGGTATTAGGCCATTAATTTAGCAAGGCTGAGATATGAGAGTTATTAGAACAAATCTTCTTTACATAAATTTGTTAAAAGGTTTTACTTAATTAAGGCTTACGTTCTATTAAAAGCATAATATTTAAATTTTCAGTAAGCGAGGCTTAAATTAAGAGAATTACTTATTTTTGTTTTTCATGGATTTATAATTAAATCCCACTCAATTAATTAAAATATCACTGAATTCAATTAAATAATTTTATATTTTCTGGAATTCTAAATTTATTACTATCGTTATTTTAAACTATAATTTTTTTAAACATAATATATGGCCGAATGCTTAAAACTGAGTTTGAAGTAAAATCTTACTTTTACAAAAAAATCACGAGTGCAAGCGTATACTTTTTGTTTAAAAAGTGGGTTTTGAGTTCCAAATCAGTTTTATGCATTCGATCCTATAACTTACTTTTATTTAAAAAAAGTCATTAACCTACTTGCTTCTATAAAACTTTCTTTTAGAGTTAAGGCTTGCTTACATTCAAAAGGATATTTGACTTTTAAAATAATACCTAGACAAGTTGATTTTAACTCTTCGCTTGGAAAAAATAGATTTTAAAAACATTAGATACACTTTTAGTGAGAACTGTAATATAAACAGCACTTGGTTTTAAAATTATTAAATACATTTTTATATGTAATCTTAAATGGATCCCATTTTATTTTGTACGCTAAAATCTTTCGATTAACCTCTGGACAAAATTAATTTATATTAAAAAAATGCTTACTTTGAATTCAATTCACCTTTGAATCCAATCATGCACTTTTAATTAGTTCAAGAAATAAGTGGATGATCTCAAAGATGTGGAAAAGTGTAAAAATTTAAATGGTCTGATCTCAAAGAAATTCCAGTGGACTTAAAATAATAGAATAAACAATTGTAAACTTAGAAATATACATCCATTTTTTTTTAAAATATTTAATTAAAATAATAAATTTCAAAAAATAAATTCTATTCTAAAAATAACAAAAGAAGAATGATGTCTTTTCTGGTCTTGGAATATTCT
Source organism: Dolichopus griseipennis (assembly GCA_963082915.1). Lineage (NCBI taxonomy): Eukaryota > Metazoa > Arthropoda > Insecta > Diptera > Dolichopodidae > Dolichopus > Dolichopus griseipennis. The sequence goes on from OY720443.1 coordinate 64,679,330, forward strand.
AAAAAATAATTTGATAAAATGTGCCTATATATTTTCAATTTGTCAATCTGTCTCTTCGTCCGGGGTGTACAAAATTTTTACACTGTTTGAAATTTGAAATACCAATTGACCTACCTACATCTAAGCTACATCCGTCCAACGTTCAAAAAAGCCTTAGATTTAAATTATTATAAAAAAAAGCTGTTTAAAAGAATCTTCAATCTGGAAGCTTCCATAGGCTTAAATATACATAATTTTTCGATATTTTGATTTATCGATATGCCAAACTCATTTTTTTACAAAATTTGGACCTTATAAATTCTAAATGATTTTAATTAGAATCTCGAAAGCAGTTAGACTCTTGGAAATAAGTACGAGCCTTTGAAATAAATAGGAATTTTATGAAGCCATTCGTTTAGGAGTTGTTAGGAATTAAAAAAAGGAAATGCCGTTATTTTTGAACTTCTATTACACTTCAACATTACATTTTTACATGTTTTAATAGATTTTTTTAATAATGAAGGGCTTTCCTAATATTGATAATAGTGACACTTGGTTTTTTACAGTTTAAGCTTATCCAATAAACTACCAAGAAATTTGAATCGAAGATGTCCGTTTTAAAATACCCTTAATTTTCTTAACACTTGTTTTCTTTAACTCATAGTTCTTTCTATTGTTTATTCTGGAAATTCAGTTTTTATATACTTTTATTAGAAAAATTTTCCATTTTCTTTGGCAGAAATTCTAAGACTTAGTGTCTTGCATTTAAATGATCATTTGAAAGATTTGTATTTTATTTTTTTTTTTTGCAATTCCATTGAAAAACCACTAAGAAATTAAATTAGAAAATTTTTTGTATTATAAAATTAAATATTGTGTTAAGGATTTCAATTATTTTTACAAAAACAGAAATTACAAGAGAAGGAATAAAGGAAGACAAATTATTATATGTATATTTTTAATTATATATATATACATATATAAATAAGTGATTAATTTCTAATTTTAAAGCTTTTATAGGTTTCCCTTTTTTATTTATTTTTTTTGCCATTCTGCTCTTCATTTTCATTTTAAATTATTTTTAATTACAAGTTTTTTTTTATATTATTTAATTGATGTATAATCTATTTTAGGTTTGTGTCTTTGATTATTATAAAAGGTGTACAAGCCTTTATTTTCCTTATATACAGGTAACCGTACCTTTTTTGTAATGTTTACTACTCATATTTCATTTATTTTTTTTTATAGCTATTATAATGTTTTTTTTTGTTTTTTTTTTTTTTTTATTTTCATTTATTATTGAATTCTTAATGAAAATATAAAGGAATTATTAAATTAATGTTACGTTTGTAATAATATGTTGAATCGCAGTTAAATATTTAATAAAACATAAATAGATCTGCGAAGTTATGGGCGATTAAATGTTATTTAATCGTTAGTTACTTTAGATTTGATCAGAGGAAGATTGCACCAAATTTACAATTCGACAATTTGCGAAAAAATATTTTCACAAATTTGTAATTATTATAAAAATTTTAATCTAATTTATCAAATAAACTTATAAAAATTGTAAGATTTGTAGAATTGGTGAAATAGGCCCCTGATATTTAAGGTTAGTTTCTAGTATTTATTAAATATCGCATAATTTTATAACTTTGTTTATACACCAGAGTTAAATATGTTTAACTTGGTAAACCAGTTTAATTCTTGTTAAACAAAAAATTTTTTCTAAAATTTAAAAATTTAAAATTTTCTAAAATGTCTTAGGACATTTCTAAACTAGTTAATCTTTGACTCTACTTCTCTTTCAAGATTGTGTTCTTAAATTTTTGACATAAGTAATCGAATTTGTTTTTTGTGATGAATCGATTTGCATTGTATTTTTCATATTCTTTTCACAATTTTTCAGTTTTTTGTATTTATATATATATATATATATATAAACAATTGAAAATGGTGGCAAAATTTTAATTTTTCTATTATTTGCTGTCAAAATTTAACAAGTAATTGTGTAGTATGATCATTGCTTTTTTAAACAAGTTTACATTTTTAAAACATCCGTAGTGCAAATAAAATATTAGTTTTACTAATACTGATGATCATCAATTGATCTTACATAAACATACTTATATATGTTTATAGTTTAAGCCCAGATTCATACATTTCATTTACATACATATAAATATATATAAACAGTCATTAATATACATATATATCTAGAATAAAATCGTGAGCAAAGTCAAATTTTCTTATTTAAAATTGACTTAGAATTTTAAATATGAGACAAGCACTCAAGCAATTCTAGATTTAAGATATTTAATCTTAAATAATTAAAAATTTTATAAAGTTTAGAATAAACCTACACATTGTGTTAATAAAGTACTAAAGACTAGTTTGAATACATCGATAAGTAACATTCCTAAAATTATAGATTATAATTAAGTTTAAAGCGCTTGAAAGTCCCTAACAAACTTATTATTCTCTGAAATGAAAAGCGTACACGTATATGTACGGAAATAGACCCAAAATTATTAGACCTTATTATTATTTCAGTTTTATCATTTTAGTGATAACTATAAATTAAAATCATAATGAATACAAAATTTATAACCGCAAAACATATTATCAAGCGCAATTATGTTACATGCAGCATATAAATAGATATCCTATAATTTAATATTCATATATCTAAATATATATAAAAATTGATTAAATTTTAGAAGGATAAAAAGAAAATTAAAACTTTTAAAAAAAAAAAAAAAAACAAAATATAAAAAACTTTTAATTACCCCATTACTCAGTTTATGGGTCACAATTTTACCTAATTAGTTTGTGTAACTTAATTCTAAATGATGTACATTGCACATATACTTACAAACATATTAATTAATATAATATAAACATGTATTTTTTTTTTTTTAAAAAAAAAACCTAATAGTAGAATTGAAAACAACAAGTTAACAAACACATACACACACACACATATAAATAAATAAAGATAGAATATCAATTTTATACATAAGTTATAAAAAAAAACACAAGTATAATTTCATTTACAGGAATTTAACTTTGTTTTTTTTTAAATATATATATTTAGGTTTTTTATTTCCTATATTTATATATATATATATATATGTATATATGTATTGAGCTTTTATGCTATTCAATATTTATAATTGTATATGAAAATGCAAAGTAACGAAAGAAACTTCAAGGATTTTAATAAAAAAAATAAAAAAGTGATAAAATGTACACGTAATAATAAAAATACAAAATAAAAAAATTTTTTCAATATAAATTTAAAAAAAAAAATAAAAAAACACACAGAGGTGATATGAAATAAATCCTAAATTAAAATAAATGAAATATAAATTAAAAAAAATAAAGAAAACAAACAAATGTCATTATAAATTTTCTTAAAGATTAACTCTAATTTAAATTAATAGTATTTACAATTTTTATGTCTTTTGTTTGTATATTTTTTTTTTTTGAAAAATTTTAATTGCGATAGTAAAATATATATATATATATATGCATTATATATTATATATATATATATAGTTACATAATATATAAATGTAAAATGTTTTTTGAATAATGAATTTTTCTATTTGTTTTTTTATTTATGTTGAATAGAAAAATATTTTTTCGAAATTAATTTAAAATTATTTCCCCCCCACCCCTGTCTTTATCTTACTGTCATTACTATACAAGGTAATAAAATGAACAATTAAAATTTTTTTTTGTATATTTTAATTAGTACTCTGTATTAGTCATTTGAATTGGGGCGGGGATTATTTAAAACAAAAGCATGTTAACTCAAATTAATTGGGGCTGTAAAATTTTTAAGTCAGTGAAACAATTTGAATATGAGACATAAAGTTAAGGATAAGAGGCAATAGGAACTAATGATTAGTCATAGGTATCTTGTAAATTCATTGAAGATATAATATGGAGTTCCTTTTTGAGAAAGCCTAAGCTTTCTTTAGAGACATTTAAATTTTTAAAAATTTTTAAGAATTTTAAACAATTGTAATTAAATTGATACATCGATATGATTAACGTATCATCAATTGCGTTTTAAACAAATGCTTTGTATTAACTTTTGTAAAGTTTTTAGGAGTGTTTCGTCCTATAAAACTATTCTAAAGTCATCAGTAGTCAAGAAGCATAACATTGTCTACACAATTTATATATGAAATTTTATGAAAATCTTCTGTGAGTTATAAAAAACAATCAAAAATTGTTGGTATATTATTATTTCGCAATAGAGCTTAAGGTTTCCAATTAACCAATTAACATTATTAAATTTCCTGCTTCAAAATAAAGTTCCATTGTGTTTAAACTGAAACTTAAATGACTTAGTTATCATGATATGTGAGAGGTTTTTGGTTGCTGCTTTAATATGAGGTTCCATTGTGTTTAAACTGAAACTTAAATTACTTACTTATTATGATATGAGAGAGAATTTGGGCGGTTCTACTTAAAACCCATGTGGCTTATCTTGTTACCATTTTTTTCTTTACTTTTGACCTATCCACCTATGTCTTTTCTTTCTTCATTGCTTTAACTTGGGTTCCTCTCATGTAAGTTTACATATAGCTCCTAGTTATTTTTCTAAGTATTCCCGGAACTTTTGCTGCTTCTCCCTATGCAGAGGAAGAGTTTTGACAGTGGACTACTGATAGTATTAGGATGGCAGTTGAAAATGATAATGATCTATGGTTGAAATATTTTAAAATATCTTATTGTTTCGTAACCATTTTGATTTCTAAAGAATTTTCTTTCCTGTAATTGTTAATTATAACTTCTTTTCCCAATTTAAAAACCAAAAATATTATTCGTAATTTATTTCTAATTTCTCATTTTTTTTTTATTTTACCAATAAGCACCACAATAATGTAAAACCGTCATTCTATTATAGACTTTATAAAAAGGGAAATTGATTGTTGTGGTTTTCTAAAATTTATATATTTATGTATATATATATATATATATATATATATGTTTTTTAAAAATTTCTATTATTGTTTAGTATGTCAATTTAATTGGATGTTATGTATATATATATATATATATATGTACACATGCATATTATCAATATTTTAAATTCCCAAAACTTCTTAATAATAAAATTATAATTATGTCTGTTTTTAGAAAATTATAGAAATTATAATTTTATGGACAGAAAATATACAAATACAGGTAGTCATTATACATATATATATATATAATTAATATATGCATATATATTTATGGTAGCATATGCTACTGATAAATATATTAATTTATTAATCGTATTAAATTATGAATATATTCTCAGGTTACCTTTTAAATATTTAAAAGATACAAAACAAAATTTGTTTATTATTATGTTTTTCTCTTCTGTTTGTTTTGATTGTTTTTTTTTTCTAATTATTTATTGATATTTATAAATTATAATTATAATGAGTTTTAAATTGAAACAATAGTAAATAGGATTATAGTATTTACTTGATAAGCAATTTATATTGATTGTTATTACATAAAATTTTTAAATTTATAAATTTGATAATTTAAGAGAACTTGGAATTAATTTGTGTTTTTTATTATTCAACTTTTTATGATTGCGTAACGAATTATGTAAAATATAGAATTAAAAAATAATTTTTTTTTTAAATAATATTTTTAATATTTTGGTTTTAATTAGGGTGTGTATCAATTCAATACATAAATAATTGATGTATTTCAAATTTAGTTAAAACTTATATTGATAGAAAAATTTAATTTAGTTTAATTATTTTTATTATTATTATTTTATTATTATTTGTCTAGAATGAGGTGTAACAAACGCATTCAATTAAATGTGTTTTGTTGGATGTGTTCAATTATAAAAAAATAAAATATTAATGTTTTGTTGAATGTGTTTTATTTTAGAAAATACAATCTCCAAAATTATCATAAGCAAGCCAAAAAATATTTTATTTATTTTTAATAAAAAAAAAGCCAAAAAAAAAAATAAAAAAAAAAATTTTTATGAAATTAGATTTATTTATTAGTTTATGAATTAGTTCATTTTAGTTCTAAAAATCACAGATGATTTTCTAAAAATTTTAAATAAATAGTAAAACATTTGGTAAATAAAAATTAAGAAAACTATGCTTCACAGGAACATTTGTGTAGTAAGTCTAAATTTTTTTCAGTGAAATCTGACATAAAGGCGAATGTCCAATGTACGTTTTGATGTAATCAAAGTAAGTGCAAAGTTTCCCTCATCTCTCGCACATCTCGCTCTCAACTCTCCCTCATCTCCTCATCTACCACTCATCACTTCACTGCATCTTTCCCTCAAAATCTTTTAATTATTTTTCTATTTGAAAAAAGTTAAAAATGGTGTATAGGTTGGGACGGATGTACAATACCTGAGTTTAATGCACCATAGACCAAAATAAGATAAATTTTTTTTAAACTTAGTTAGATATATTAAAAAAATTCCAAATAAAATTTATAATTTGCATTTGATAATACAAAACTCAATTCAAAAATCAACATTTATTTAATACAATTTTACGTACATATAAATAGATACATTTTTACATATTTTTGTTGTGGTTTTATATAAGTAATAGCATGTGCTATCTTAACACAAAGACTTTGCGGCCCATTGTGCATCCCACCTATAATGTTTCTAGTAGTTTATAAGTATAATATTATTTTCTTTGTTTATGTTATATATTTTATATTTAAATTATATTTCATCACCAAGGGGATTTTGTAAAGAAAAATTAATTTTCGATAACTTTTTTTTGAATTAAATATTTTTTTCAAACAATATAATTTTGACATATTGTGTTAATAGTTTATCTTACCTATTTCTAAAGGGCTTTAAATTCCAGAAAGCGTATCCTCACCTGGAATCTGAATATTTTAGAAGGGAATGGGTCTTCAACAGTTCATATAATTTTCCTGAGAAAAGTTTTCGAAACCTCCTAAACAAAAGCTACAAGGACTTGACAATAATTAAGACACCTGTGGATATTTTTCTAAAGTTAAAAGCTATAATCGAAGCTTTAACATAATAACTTGACGTATGTTTATAGCTTTTCTAATCAATTTTTCAAAATTAACTATCAGAAACTTGACATTTTCATTATTTCAACGAAATTTACTCATAAATTTTTATTTTGGGAAAAGAGTGGTAATTTCCCTTTCGAATTAAAATTAATAAATTATCCAAAATAAAAATTACACTAATCAGTTTTTTATAATTGGATAAACTGTGATTCATTCAAGTTTTATAATAAATTTCAATTGAATGAAAAAAATGTACTGCATTGTTAAATAATAAAGTAATTAGATTTCCCCAAAAAGGGTATAACCTTGAAATGAAAACTATTTTTAACTAATTGACATAATACTGAAATTAACTTTTATTAACATAGTATATTTTTTTTTTATTTATCATTCCATTTTTTATGATTTATTAAATCCCCAAATATATATAATATATAAAACAATGTACAATGTTTAACGTAATTTTTTATTGTCTGCACCCCAACAAGACCTACAAATTTTTCCAGGAAACAAATTATACCAATATAAATTGTTGAAAGTGAAAATTTCACTTATTCCATAATATAAATCAAATTTTTAGTCAAATTAGAATTAATGATTATCCTTATTAAATTTCTAGTAGTATCATGAAGGATGAAAATACGAGTATGGTATCATTTATTACAAAAAAAAAAAAAAAAAAAACACGCACACAAAATTAATGTAAAAACTGTTTCACGACACACTTTATACAAAAGTACTAAAGATTTTCAATATAAAAAAAAAAATAAAAACGAGTGAACATTTGACAGTTATTGAACCAGAAATAAAATCTAAAAATATGACTCATATCATTCAAAATTCAATTTTTCATTTATATAATAAACATGATTGAGTTGAAAAAATTTAATAAATTTAAAAAAAAAAACACAAAAAAAAAGAAAAATGTCTTCTAGTATATAAAAAAATATGAATTGTCATGTATAAAAGTTGTTAAGTAAATTGTCTAACGAACATCAAGAAAAATTGAATATGAAATTTAAGAACATAATATTTCTTGTTTTTTTTTGTTTTTTTCTTTAATAATTTATTATATTGACATATTTTCACATTTATTATATATTATCGATTGACCTAGGCTAATATTATATATAAAAATTATATTCATACATTACATATATATATATATTTTATATATTCAAGTACAAACATATTTTTTTGAGGCATGATGAATGAACGTGATGAAGAACTGATATGCAAGCACATTTCTTTTAAACTATCACGAAATTTAACTCTTTTTTTTTTGCTGTTGTTGTTGTTTTTGTTGTTATTATTATTGACTTAGTTGACTGGTTGTTTTTACTTTATAGAGTGGAAAATTCTCAATATATTATTATGTCACTTAATATAAAAATAACTTAAGAAATATTTTGTAATATATAACAAATAAATTAATATACCGGAATTGTACTACCATTCTATATGTATGTTTGTGATGTAAATCTATATATATATACATGAATGTCGTTACTTTTGTTTAACTTATATTAAGAAAAAAACAATTGAAAAAAGATTTAAATAAATATATACTATATATTATTGGAAAAGTTCAACTTATTGTATTGAAAACTTTTAATTCGTTTTGACTGCAGTCGTGCATTTTGTATGACAACCGCGGTTTTGTTGTTGGTATTTCCTATAAACAAGAATGAGATGACATAATTTTGTTGTTCCGTTTTTTTTTTATTAAGCTGTAACAGGAATTTGGAAATGTCAAAATAAAATCAAATACATGTACATTATAATTATTTTGATTTAAAATAACGTAATTTTTAATGTCAATTTCTGATTTCATAGTAATAATCGATTATATGTGTGAAAAAAAAACATTAATTGAAAATGTCATCTGCACGTCAATTGTCAAAATTGCATATTGGTAAAAAAATTTATACATGCCTCAGTAGAAAAATGATATCCAATAATTTATTGCACAGAATAACTTTATAAATTTTGAATACACAGATTTATTTGAGAGGAAAGAGTTTTTATGGATTGACCGTTATTTTATTTATTAAGAAGTCATATTAAATCCATAAGGTATTTCATTTTAAGGTTATACAGGGTGGCCCAAAACGACCGATATGGTTTGAATGTTTAATAACTTTTTTATTTAATGGTTAATTATTATTATTATTTTTTTGTTATACAGTACAATAATGGAGAATATTTTTAGCTTAAGTATGAAAAATTTTATCCCACAAGTGGTGACCATTTTCGGCTTTGCACATTCGTGCTCTTTCCATTACATTTTCCATAATTTTTTGATCGCTGTTCTGTTGTGCACTTTTCCATTTCCAATTTCCCAAGTTTTCTTCACAAAATTCTGAAATAAAAATAAAAAATATAAATAAATTTAAAAAGTTATTAAACTTTCAACCATATCGAACGTTTTGCGCGACCCTGTATTATATCTTTAGTGTAAGGTTTGTTAGATAAATTCTAAAATTCATAGGAATTTAAATTTTTAAGAAAAACCTTTCTGAACTCACAAACCTATTTATAACCTTAAATTATAAAATTCAGGTTCATCAAAAACTTTAAAATTTCATTAAGTATTTTGGTCATAACTAAACTTGGATTAACTAAAATTAATAAAACAAAAAATTTCAATACTGTTCTTCATTATTTGGTATTAATTGTCCGAGCTAGGTCTCAACCTCCCCCCTTTTATTATTCCGTCAATATTTTTGATCTTCTTCTCTTTTAATACAGTTCTGAACATGAACTTCTATGCCGGCCTCTATGATGTGCATTAATTATGCTGGCCTAAAAGTTTGATTTTGAAGCCTTATGTCGAGTCAAAACTTCCTCATTTTATTCTGTGGCACTTTATGAATTACTACATATTTCAAAGTTGATTAGCGCCATTAGTTTTTCATCGCATTTTGTAATATAAGTTGCATATTGATTAATTTAAAAAAAACCTTCTTGAATGTATTACAATCCATTTAAGAATTTTCCACTATAGAACATGAATTACAAAATTAAAAAAAAAGTTAATTTAATTTAAATAAATCTAAAATTAAATATTAATTTAATTTGAAATTTTATTGACAATTTACTACTTTTACTTAAGAAAAAATTATAATTACATACTTATAATGCATATGTTTTTTTCTCATGAGAAATTTAACACGAAGCATTAAAATAATTACAACAAAAAATCTTCACAAAAATCAAAATTGGGTCATTATTGAGTTTTCTTGGGTTTGAAATTAGGTTAACTTCTGAGAATGAAGTAGAATGAATCAAAGTCAATACATTAAGAATATTAAATCAAAGTTAACATATGTTATATTCACACTGACCACAAGATATTTTTAATATTATATAACAGAACATTAACATGTCAATAGAAATAACGGTTAAGTAATTAAAAAAGTACACTTATTATTTATCAAATTAAGGAATCTAACTACCAATTAACTATATTCCTGCAAAACTAATTACTTAAACATGAAGAACTATTTGATATAAGCCTTGAAAGTGTTATTTTCGCACTTTTAAAATATTTTTTTTAAAGGTTCTTCGGTACAAATATATTTAAGGTTATTTAAAAATTATTTCATATTATATTTGTTTCGTTTTTGTTGAAATGTAATTGGAATTTGAAAATCGAATACATTTATGTAATTAGTGTTATTGTAATTAATTTGATTTAAAGAAACGTAATTTTTAATGCCAGACTCTGATTAAATAGCATCAATCGTTAATTTTCTTCTTTTCCTCTCCTTTAAGAAGTATAGGGTATTAACCAAGTCTATTTAGAATAGGCTTCAGCTTCTTTAATAGTTATATTCACTAAGCCATGGTTTATTCGGCTGTAGCTATTGTATAACATTATAAATACACAAATGCGTTTTTTGTACGCCATCTATTATCTGCCACAGGAATTTTTAATTTATATAAACTTTAATTAAATCTTATTTTATATTACGATATAATTATACAATGTTAGGATATTTTTTATTAAATAGGATCTAACCGGGGTTTGAACCTGAGACCTTTCATATAAAAGGTCGATCACTTAACGCCTGGGCCATTGGTCAGATAATCGTTTATTTAGTGAGAAAAATATTGAATAGATATTCCAACTATACGTGAATTGCCTAAAGTACAAATAGGTAAAAAACAATCCTTGACGAAGAATAGTAATTAGAAATATATGACTGCGGTTTACGACGTGCTTGAGACGATGAATTTGATGAAGAAATATAAAAGTTTTAATTTTTAAGAAAGTCTGCATGCAATAAATTTTTTTTCAAAATATCAAACACAATTCTAAAAATTTTAATATTAAATGTTAAATGTTTGTAGGCATAAACGTGTGTATAAAATCAAGAGGTTTTTTCTACATAAATTTGTTACATAGGAGTAAAGTCTAACATGACTTCATGATATCGAAACTTTGATGACTTCAGACTTCTAAATATAAAAATAAAGCACTTCAGACTTCTAAACATAAAAAAAATAATTTCTTAGGACATAGAGTTTTTTCTAAAATATATTGTTGGGCATTATAATGTCTTGATGTTGATCCCATCTCTATTGAAGCCTAAACTCAATTTAATTAAATGGTTTAAAAAAATAAAAAGAAAATAAAAAAATTGAAAAGGTAATATTCAATATAAAAAATTAGCTCTAACAGTTCACTTAATTTAAAGGATTCGAAAATACCTATATATCACAACTCCTATTACAACTCCTCTTAAAAAAAATATGAGAAGTGTTTTTGGAACTCCGTTACGAGGATTTTGCATCTCTGGTCAATTTGTACATTAATATATAAAAAGATATGTAGGCTTGTTTAAGAAGGAAAAGATTTAAAAGTAAGATAGGTTGGTAAAATAAAATTTGAGAATAGGTTGGAAACGAATTTATAAATAGTTTTTAAAAGGTTGTAAATTGTAAAATTTATGAATTTCTGCAGAAAACAATACAATAGATTGAAGCATGTTCCATACTCTGGAGTTATCACACTTAATGAGTTTTCATAACTAGTTTTAACCCACCTAAAATTTTCCACATTCTTAAAAAAGACTTTTGAGGTTAAATAGGTGTTAAACTTCAATTGCCAGAAGGTTTGTAATTTGTGAGCTGAAAAACCTTATAAATGTTTTTCATCGCAAAAGTGAAAGTAGATGCGAGTAGACATTATATCAACTGGTCCGAAATATGGACAAATAAATAATAATGTATTTCCAAATAAAATTTTACTTTTTAATAAATTAAAAGTTTATTAGAAAAATACTTTACTCGTAGATACTTTTCTAATTTTATTGTCATATACTTTAAACGGTTTCCTAATCTAAAAGCAGAGTACAAAATATTTTTAACCTACTTAGAAATAAAATTTTTCTATTCTTATTTTTTTTTATTTTCCCTTCTCAAAATATTTTATATTTTTATTATAATACTTAATAAATTATTATGGTAAGGATATGTGCATGTGTTTAGTTAATATATTTTTAATTTAATAACAAATTTAATATCAATAAATATCTTATTCTAATAATTTTATTTCTAATAAACTAAGTAAGTAATTTTTTTATCACCACATACAACGCACCACCACCACATTATTACAACAACTATATTATAATTTTAATGATTAATATCCAATAAAAATAAATAAATTAAAAATAAATATATTACATTATATTTATCTATAACTTCATTTTTATATATCTTTAAATAGGATATTAACAAAACAGTTTGAAATAGTTAGTTAAATACATATATAACATCGTATATATATTTAAAACCTATACAAAAAAAATAATATATATGAAATTAAAAAAAAAAACTAAACGAAATGAAGAGATACAAATGTTAACAAATGTTAAAATTACACAGAAGTGTTGTTTACCACAGTTTTATCGGAATTTTATTCCCTTTACTTAAAAATGTTCTAAGTTTTTCAATATTAGAAAAATAGTACTTTCACCTTGGATAAGTGCAATTCTCAATATATTATTATGTCACTTAATATTATAAATATTAGGAAATATTATCCAAGGATTTATATCTTTTTCGATTGATATTCCAGTAGTTTTCAAACTCTTAGACCGGCTTAAATTCCGCATAATACGATTTGAATCAGAATATGCTGATTATAATTTAATTGAACCCAAAACGATCCGATGTTAGTTTCAACTTAAACCATATCAATGGCCTACACACACTGTGATCACATAAGTTGATCTCGTCTGTACATAAGGTCTAGGGGAAATTTAAAACCCCAGGCACAATATTGCAATATTACGTTACAGGCCGGGTTGATTCTATAGGACGAGCTTATCGCGGGGTATACTAGGTGTTTGAATTAAGTTTTAATTTTCGATATTTATGTTATAACAAGATATGCTTAGGAAAATCTGCTGAGGAATAATAGAAGTATGGAGAGAAATTTTAATATACTTTTGCAATTTTTTATATATAAATAGTTTACTAAAAATACAACTCAACCATTTGTCAATCCAATTTCTATTATAAATTTAAATTATTCTTTTAATCTTAATAATTGACCAAATAAGTTAGTATAAAGAGTATTAGATCAACCGAAGTAATTCTATTTTCTTCGTGTTGTTTTAATACTTAAATTGTTTAATTACAATGTTCTAATGGTAAATTTGATGCTTATATGCAAATTAAATGTCAAAAATTAATCTTGGCTTGACATATAGTGTCTATCTTAGAAATTGCATACTTCTAGGTTTCTATTGACTAAGTGACATAGTGGTAAAACTGACGACTTTCCATTTGAAGCGCACTGGTTTGACTCCATAAATAAAAAAAAACAAATTCAAAATATAAACAAATTATTTAATTGAATAATATAACTGACAGATACAAGGAATGTAAAATCTAAGATTTAAAATTTAATATTCGAATCTAAGTCGTTTCAAGATATTATACTAAGGCCTAGTTGTATCTGACATCTTATTTACTATATGTTGTTGAATTCATTAAGAATAATGCTAGTTATAAGCATATAATGTTTGCGATCCTCTTAACAAAGAGTCGTTTCAAGATATTATAATAAGGCCTAGTTGTATCTGACGTTTTATTTACTGTATGTTGTGTAATTCATTAAGATCAATTTATTCTAGTTATAAAAATATATTGTTTAAATGCAACACCAATTTTTGTTTCAGGAATAGATAGAACATATGTTATCAAGTTTTAACTGTCAAACGTATATTTGACATTTTCCAAACTGTCTGTCATTTGAGAAATTAATTATTTTTTAATATATTTAAATATTGAAAATAAAGTGAAAAAATTAACGTTAATTGATGATAAGTGCTAAGTGCAGTAAGCGCTAATAATTGGTTACCTAATAAAAAATATGATTTAATATAACCTATTCAAATGAAAATTTATCTATTATGAAAAATTTAAATTAAAGCCATCTGTCGGAAATTTTTTAAAAATCTACTGTTTCTCAAACGCTAGTAGAATTGGGAGTAGCTGAAAGTAGCAAAGAGTAGTTTACTCCTGATAAAGGAACACGAATAATATCTACAACTTCTAATCTACAAAACCAGTATCTTTTATCCTGTTCTAGGCTTATTGATTTCCTAGCAATTAACACATAAAAAGAATAATGTGTTTTACTTAATAAGTTTAATTTTAAAAAAAATTTATAACCTCATTAAAGAAATACAGAAGTAATAACTCATAATCAACTGGTAAATATATAATTATATGACTTTTTCATTTGAAAAATAGTGTAAATAAATAATTAATTTTTTTTATTTTTATTTTTTTTTTTTTGATTTTTTTTTCATTTTCAAGAATGTTAAGCGACAAATAATCTAATAATCACGTGAATATATAAAATTTATTAAGTTAATTAAAGTTAAATATATGTATATGTTATTATATATAGGTATATCTGTATATACAAAATACTAAAATGTATATTAGTAATATATGTATTACAATGACGTCCCCATTATATTAAAAAGTATCAGCTGTCGTTTAACTATAAACAAAAAACAAAAGCAGAGATATTTTGTACTTCAATTCAATTTAACTTTACAGTTAAGTTATATTTTGTATTGGAAAAGTTTTATTTTAAGTATAGTGTATGTATGTCATATTCATGTAAATATTCTTGTACATGTGTATATCTTTATGTGTTAAACAATACGTTATAATATATGTGTGATTGTAGTTGAAGGAGGATATTATGAGGTTATTTATATGTTTTTAAGTTAATTGAAGTTTCGTTTGTTTTTTGTTTTGTTATTCCAAAGTTGCTTTTTGTAACTTTAATCATATTTTTTTTTTTTTATTAAAAAGTTTCTTTTTTTTTTTGTTGTTGTTTCTTTTGTTTTGACGTTTTGTTTGACTTAATCATTCGTGAAAGGTAAGGCAATTGACACGCAATAATATAAATTTCCATATCTTGAATTCTATACGAGACGTTTATTATTTATAACTTAATAATACATTGAATTAAAAGAAAAATTTTGCTTTTTGCACCTTTTAATAATGCAAATATATTTGTAGTATTTGTAGTAAAAATGTATATAATTATTTCAAATGTATGTTAAAAGTAGTATAACATGATAATAATATTGCATCAACAATAGTAATATTAATATTATATTTTAACAGTTGATTTTTATTGAAATATATATGTAAGTGTTTTGTTAGATTTTTAATTTATATATACGAAATAACTGTTATTCGCTTCCCTTTATAATACACTAGTATTCCCGTTAGTATACATTATTCCCTAACACAAAACTAATTGCATTAATGAAATTTAGCAATTACAGTTGATTTGCATTTTTTTTTATATATTATGCAATATATGCAGGTACTATAACTGCTTTCTTTTAATTTTTCAATATAATTACAGAGTTTAATTTATTAAAATGTCTGATGAATTTAGAATAATTATTAGGGATATTAGTAGTTAGGTCTAAGTAAGTTTGTGTTTAAGTTAGTAGTTTTAATTTTGATAGGTATCTTTAGATGTAAATTTTTATTAAATTTACAGAATATTTTAGACAGCAAGAATAATTGATATTAGTTGCACTAAACACATTTTAAAAATGTCGTTATCTATAAAATTTACAATTCTTCTGAAGGCATTTCTATTTTTTTAAATTGAATTAGATCATTTAAATTGAAATTCTTGAACCCTGTCTATTTTACAGCTTAAATAATTTACTAAAGAAGTCTTCTTTATATCTGCTGTTGTATTTCCAAACTAATCTGAATAATTCAGGTCTGACATACTTCAATTTGGATGTGTTTTAATGTCAATTTTTCTATAGCCATTTCTTGGCGAATTTATCAAATCCCAGATAATTCTCATAAAAATATCATTCACACTCTAATATGAAAAGAATTATACTATATAATTAGAATGGAAAGAATGGCACATTCAATTACCGCTTTTATCAGTATATTAAGTTATTGCTTATTTCCAAACTTATACAATTATTCGAGAGTGCTGCATGTAAATTTTTCCTTCAAAAAGACTTGAATATCTTTAAAAAAAAACCCTTCCATTGAATATCAAGAAAGGTAACAGAACATAGTATACTCTCATAATTAGAATTGATCTTAATGAATTCCAAATGAAACTAGTAATATATTTCTAGGCCTTACGACATGTAGAAACATTGACTATGACTTTCAATAGATTTTATTCTATTTGTATCTGCGAATTATATTATTCAATTAAATTATTTGTGTATATTATATATTTGTTTATATTTTTATATTTATTTATTTATTATTATAGATATAGAGTTATGCAATTAATTTGAACGGTCGCTGAATCAAGCTAAAAACCAGATAAAACCTATTCCCTTTTACTAGGATTCGAATTCGAAACCTCTAAAACGAAAGATCCGCACTCTTACCAATGTGCCACCCAGCCATTTAATGAATTAACAATCCTAATTATTTCCTCAAGAAAACCAGAAAAATGAAAATTACCGTAAGATGAATAACATTGAATAAGAAGCCACTTAACTGTCACTTTAATAAATCTTTGACAATTTTATTAAATTTTTAAATTTCCTAAAATTTTTTAAAAATGTTCAAAATTTAATTATCAATGTAATATAATTAAAACTCAGTTTGATATTTTTACACTTTGCCTATGTTCGCCTTTACACATACACATCCATAAAATTTATTTTACAGTTAACCTACTTATTAAGGGTTAAAAGGCTCTTTTTATATATAGAAAATTATTGATATAAAATTGAAAAATTTTTTTTTTCTTCTTTTTCTCTTTTTTTATTTTCAGAATTAACTAAGGTATTAAATTTTTTGCATCCATTCTTGGTTTTCTTTCATAAAAATTCAATTTTCTCTGTCCATATTTTTTACAATATTTAATTTTACTCTTTTTTTTCACAATTTTTATGGTTCTATTTTCTAAAGTAAAAAAAAAAAAAAAAAAAAACTGGATAAAAAAAAATAATAAAGGTGGAAAATTGCATTTTTTTTATTAATAAAATCTTTTATCAACTTATACATATTATTTATATGTATGTGTATGTAATGTAATGCATGTAATAAACTCTTTGCACGTACTACCGATAAAGTATATATATGTATGTATATATTGCTGAATCTAATAATAAGTTAACCTCTAATAATTTATTTCAACAGGTAAAAATACAAATTACGCATTTCTATTATAAAGTTTTGCCATACATTGCATATTCAATTATATACAGTGATTTTAGAAAGTGTTTGTATATTGAATTTTGAAATGAATTCTATTTTTAATTTTTGTATATTACTAAATCTCTATTAATAATTTTTTTAACAGAAAAAACAACAGGGTGCAGCAGTGATTGATTCTTTTCAATGTATATGAGCTAACGTTTATATTTGTCTTATGTTTTTCCGATTTTCCTTTATTGATCTTATGTCGTTTCCGATTGGCAAAAAATACAAAAATTGGTACATAATTTTTTTTTTTACACTCTAGTCAAACTCTAGGAAAAGGAATTTCTTTATACATAGCTACAAAATAGATATGTAAGCTTGGCTATAGGACTAAGGAGTTGGAAGGAAAATAGGATAGAAGAGGAGAATTGGATGGTAGGTTAGAAACGAACTTATTTAAGTTCTTTTTAAAACGTTTCAAATTGATAAAGGTTTATTCCTATCAGAGAGGAACACATTGGATGGAAGCATGTTCCATACTCTAGCAGTTCTCACAATAAATAAGTTTCCATAACCAGTTTTGAGCCACCTAGGGATTTCCACTGTGTAGAAGTGAGCACTTGAGGTTTCCCTCTACATCAAAAATATGTTCATTTTATAACATTTTTTGGTTAAGCTGCCTAGGATGTTTAAACTTTCAGACTTTCAAACTGAATGATTTCTTCCTGGAATTTCAGAATAGGGGTTATTTGATATCTTTTGCTAGAGATGCGACAGCTTTGAATCTTGGAAATGTTAAACTCAACTCTGTTAGCTTTAGCCCAATCAGATATTTTTGCTTGGTCAGAATTGACTGAGCTAGCCATCAGATTTTTTTTTAAACTGATTGCGGCAGAAGTGGCATTTGATTTATTTAGAAAGTCGCCACCAGAGTACTGTCATCGGCGAAATTGTGAATTGCATTACGGGTGGATAAACTTTTTTTTGATTATTTTTAGAATAAACCTAGATTTTTTCTCAGATTTACTCTTTTTACTCTCTCAGATTTACTCTCTCAGATTTAAAAAATAAATAAAAATATTTAAACGTCAAAATGAATGAATATTAAGAGATCCAGGAAATAATGTTTGCTAAAGAACAAAATTATCGTTTGGAAAACCATGTTGAAAATGGTGTAAATATGTATAAATATGCATACTCTGAACAAGAGGTAAAGATTTATATATTTTGATAATTATAAACCAAACTCTCGAGGGGGGTCTTTTCAATCGAAAAGTCTCGGGTTAAAATCCTGGTCGGATCATATCTAATAAAAAAATTTTGTGTATATTAAAATAATTTAATAAGAAGTCCAAATGTCAAATAGGCAAAGGATAAATATTATATGGCAATATTTACTATTGTATGTTTCAACTTAAATGTATAAATACATATATTCTTAATATTGACAAATTTGTCAATATTCTTAATATTGACAAATTCTATTGTAACTTCTTCAGTAAATTGTGTCTTCATACAACTTTTTTAATAATAGTCATTATCATTTAATGAAAGTGCTTATGTTTTTTCAATTAAGATTTTTTCAGCAGATTTCTTTGTATTTTGATCGTTTATTAATAGAATTAATTATAAAATTTGTTACTATATTGTTTTATGAAATATGAAAATTTATACAATCGATTAAAATTTCTATAACTTAATTTTTGTGATATTGAAAAAGATTAGTTCAGATTATGATTGAAAAATTTTGAATACTTATAAGTCTCTTTTTCTTCAAAAATATTTTACAGATCATTTTTACGATCGATCATGGATCATTGATCATTGTTCTTGTTTTTTTATCGCGTACATAAATTCTTAAATTACAAAAGAAAATATGGACTGAAGTTTTAGACTTCAACAATAGAAAAGCGGAAAGAATACTGAAAATATACAACTCTCTAAACTCACGCAAATTACCTTTATCATTATACCCGTATGCCTATATAGTCCAAGGGTATAATAAATTTACCATTACGTTTGTGACGCAGAGAAGGAGGGGGGTAGATATAGACTCAAGTGTATGGATCGGATCAGAATCGAAAAATAAATCGATTTAGCTATGTATGTCCGTCCGTCCGTCCGTCATCACGATAACTCAAAAAGTAAAGGAACTAGGAATATGAAATTTTCACAAATTCGTTTTTATGCAAAAACCGGAATCGCTATTTAAATCCAGCCATTTTGGTCCACGGGTTCGAGTACCTGCCATACAACTCCTTCTTTTATATGAGCATTACTCTACACCTAATAAAGCTGAATGTTTGAAATTTTGCCAAAAGTAATTAACCGGATGATATAATGTATATGTTACGGTCATACGGGTACCCAGAGTTGATGCAGTCTACTCTACTACACTCTTCCTCGTTTTATATATGGAAATACCATTAAAATGCTATATTTTTTTAATTCAGAAATTCAGTAGTTAAACAATAACATGTAGTATTGAATTCCGGATTTTATTTGAAACATTCAACACTAAACTGCTGTAACACTATTTATATCATTCAGTTGGATTTAAATTGTAATTTTGAACATTAATCAACTATTTTATACTTCAGTTGCATTAAATCGTATCTGGCATTGTTTTCACACTATTTATTTGATAGCAATTTTACAAAAAACTTTGAACTTGGATCCATAAAAATACCAACCCATAAAAGATCTTAGGCAGTTGTTCTTTGTAGTAATTAAAAGCTTGACTTATTAATCGGAGTAGTACCAGTTGTAATCCCTTTTTATGATAAGTAAAGGACATTCACCAAGTCATTTTGACTATGGTTAAAATTACTAATCAAAATTTTCATAAAACCCCTGGTTACTCAGCTATAACTACAGTTTAAGATTTTAAATACCCAAATGTAATATTTGTGCGACATCTAATATCTTACATTAGGGTTATTTTTAGAGTATGATTCAGAAAGGAATTTGGAATCAATTTACGACTTATCTATTAAAAAAATTTTTAATTTATAATTTTCCATTTCAAAAAACTAAAAATAACAAAACAATCGCCTTATCATGTTTCAACTTAATTAATTTTCTAACGGGATATTTATATTATTATAATTAGTAATTTTGTGAGTCACTGTACTCATATTTCATACATTAAAATAAAACACCCTTTTCTGTTTTGCTTATTCCTATCTTTTAGTATTTTCTTCTGAAATTGGAATAAACCCCCTAGTAAGCGTTTTAATTAGCATGAAAGCAGTTTTTTTTTTGTTGTTGCTATTTTTGTTATTGTGTGACACGATTTTTCAATAATATTTTGTTGTGTGCAGTTTTGTTTCTTGTTATTAAACAAAAACGTAGAAAAAAGAGGACAAAAAAAGGATAAAAGGATATTTTGTTGTTGTATTTTTTTTACAATAATTTTCCCAGGTTTGTTTAAGTTGCTCAAGGTGAAACCTTTATTCAAAAACCAAAAAAAAAAAAAAAACTACAAAAAAAAAAAAATAAAGTGAAAAATTTTTTATTATTAATTTTTTATTTTTATTTTGTTTTTTTTTTTGCTTTTTGTTTTCCTGTCGGTAAATAAAGTTAAAGTGAAGCTTTTATTTTGTTAAAATCACATTGAATTTGATTTTATCTTAATTAAATGTCAAAGACAGCAACAGCGTACAATTGACTGAATGTATGTATGTAAGTATGTGAAAATATCGGTCGAGATCCAATAAAAATAATTTTTAAAAGGTAAAATTGAAAGCTTTGTCACTCTTCTTTTAACAGTTTTATGTAAATTTAATATATTTTGTTATTGCTGTTGTAGTTGTTTTTTTTTTAAATTCTTTACACATTTTTTACATCAATTTTTTTTTTTTTTTGAAATTTTAAAAGTTTTTTTTATTCCTGTTTTAAACATTCATATAGCATAGCTCAAGAGGGATGTGTATATGTGTATATGAGTAAAATAATTTATTACTTATGTGATAACAGTAGGTCAGTTTTATTAAATAGAAGAAAAATTTATATTTTAGTAGTGAAATGAAAGTATAAAAGATGAAATTGAATTGAATGAAATTTTTATTAAATAAAAGAATCCAGGTGTTAGAAATTAAAAAATTTATTTGACCGTGGCTTTAAAATAAGGAAAATTAAAGATATTAATATTTATTTATTTTTTAATTATGTACAATTTTATATATTTGCACGCAGTTTTGGGACCCTTTATCACATAGACATGGTGGCCAGCTGATAGATATTTAATTATAAGTTATTTCTATATAATTTTATATTGTTATATCCTATTTATAGAGTTTGCCAAGCCAGAGATCGAACCCGGGACCTTTAATATTAATTTCTAAATAATGAACAAACTGAAATAGTTTGTTATAATTAGTCAAGGATAACAGTATGTGAAGTAAAGAAATTAGCAAATAGTATTTCTAAATTCATCTGGATCTGAAAAACGGAAAATTACAGAATTAAGGTATAAATCCCTCTGGCTGACTGATAAACTCTTTTTATAAAGTCACGTTCTTCAATCGTGGACAAGGCTCATGTAGTTCGTTCAGCAAATTATGTGCAGCAATATTGTCAGCAATTCTATATTAATAAACAAATGAGGTTTAGGATATTTAGAGTAATTTAGGAGCTATAGAACTTCCTAATATATCAAATATTATATAATAGGATTTGATTGCACAAGAAGTTTTAACATATTACATGTTGAGAGAACCAAAGTAAAGGTTTGAGCTTTTTGATATTATTGCTACTAAACTATAAAAACCTATAAAAGCCAGACTTTAAAGTTATTTATTTTAATATTTAGTAAAATAAACTAACAATTTTTATTATTTACTAATCTTCAAATAACTTTAAGTCATGATTCGATCAGTTAGAGAGTGATCTCTAAATTAACAAACAAATGAAGCTTGTATTAGGATGAATGTCACTGGGCTTAGAACTCAAATCGAAAACTATGAGTTCTTAATATAGCAAAGATTTTTAAATTAAATTGTACAATATCATTTCTACACTTTTTAAATTACTTTTCTTAAAAAAATTATTAGAAACTTACTTAAAGGTTTAAACCAACTTAATTAAATACTAAGAGTATTTTTTTTAAATGAAACTGAAAATATATTTATAATAGAATTGATCCCCACAGAAAACGAAATAATAACTCACTAAGAATACTAAAGTTATAATAAGAGAAATTTTTAAAAGGTTTGGAAGGTCTCGGCGAATTAGTAGCTTAAAAATAATAAGTAGTTTTATTTGATTTAAAGCAGTGTTTAATATCTTTCTTAAAATTATAAGATGAAATTTCCAAAAGAACATCAACTAAATTAGCTATCTTAGTTATAGCAACCAGAGCTATGATGTTAATTTTCTTAAGGAATGTACGAAAGCCGTAAGAAGGCCTAAATTCACGCGAATCAGATACGAGTATATTAAGTATGAGAAAATTGTATTAACCTTGTGCAATCAAGCAAAAACCGTTATAATTACGATATACTAGAGACTTTGAAAACAGGATCTATATCGAATCTTGGTTCGGATTTCAAGTTTTGAAGTAGTGAATTTAAAAAAAAGTTCCAAAAGTAGATCTGGATTTAAGACTTCTTACGACCAATAATTTATTAGAATGAATGCACGGACCAAAATATAAAAAAAAAACGTTTTTAAATAATGGAAAAAGTTTTTTTTTTATCATTTTTACGAATAAAAAATTTTTTTTTTGCAAAAAATGTAATATTTTATAAAAAAATCAATCAATTATTTTTTAAATGTAATTTTATTTTAATTATTTTACAAAAAAAAAATTAAAAAAATTTTTTAACCAATCAATTTTGACATGAGGTAAAGATTTTAGTATTAAAAGATTTGGATTTAAATTTGCTTGTTTCCTAAATCTTTTAAATTGATGAATTTTGACTAAACGGGAATAAAGAAATCTCTTGATGAGACTTTAATAACTTTTGTGTAAAATGGTATTATTAAATGATATTATTTTAAATTGATAAGAAGGATTTGTTTGATTAAGAGTTATTCAGAATTCCTTAATTAATAACTAGTTAATCAAAAAATTTTAAGACTTACTTTTAAAAAAATTAATCTTCATTTGTTGTCTCAGAACTACATTTTACAGTGTCTCAGCCCAAAAATCTCAATTATTTTTATTTGAATTTTAAAAATGGACATTTGCAAATAATTTGTACAAATATTTCTATATCTTAAATGATTTTTAAAATTTTTTAAAATTTTATAAATAAGTGTGTATGTTTTACAATGTTAGTAAAAGTCTAGTTCAGAACTGCACGCTGTATCTATAGTATATTTTCCTTTTTAACCATGTTTTTAAAGAATTTGGAAAAAATGTATCTTGATTCAATTTATCCGTCTGTCTGTTCGGGTGCTTACAAAACTTTTACACCGTTTGAAATAAAGCAATAAAACTTTAAAAACGGATGGTTATCTCAAAAAACTGAATTTTCTGGAAGAGCTTCGACGTAACTCTTTAAACTCTACCGATTTTAGAGCTGCTGCCCACAACATCTTGTAAACCTATATATATATTTAAATTGTTATAATACAGTTTCTAGAATGTGTACCTAAAATGTGATGCTAAAATAAAGCTGTTTCTCTAAGCTTTATAAATAACAGCCTTTCTTACCAACGGTTTAAGTTAGAGTTCTTTGCAAAATGTATGAAACTTTAAAAGGATTAAATTATTCCAATAGTAAGGGACAGAATACTCGCTATTTCTAGGATTTGACTACCGGTATAAATTGAACTAAAATTTTTATTTAATATTAAATAAATGAAAATTCCAATTTTATATTATGTCAACGATTTTTCCAAATTACAAAGGGTTTCTTTAAAAGTGATGAAAATGTATCTTGACTTTTTACAATTTTTCAAATCAAAAAATCATAATACAATACGTCATAACTTAAGCCCATATGGTCATTAGCTTTGAGTTTGTTAAAGAAATTTCGAATTTAGCGCCTTGACCGTTAATCAATGAATTATTAGCTCATAGTAATTAATCGTTTATGGTTACAGAACGCAGTGACTTTCAATTAGAATATAAAGTTATTTTAATTAAAACTGAATAGTATTTAAATACAATTCCCAGTCGGTACACCATAAGCTTTCTATCTTATGCTTGCAACATATTGGGATATGGAACATTCCTTAAAATGGATTAAAACAAATCTCTTAAACTCCAGTATTTTACACTCAACCTCAAGAAAAACAAAAATAGAGCCAATATTGAATTTTTAAACTTGATAAATACTTACAATGTTATATATATATTCCATATTTATAAAAAAGGGTCCTTTGCCATAGCTTTATAAACTTTCCTTCAGACAACAAATAAAAACTCTTTTATATCCAACATAGTTACACTAATTAAAGCATTTTACATACTTATATCTCAAAAATTATTACAAATTTTTAGT
Organism: Dolichopus griseipennis; assembly: GCA_963082915.1. Lineage (NCBI taxonomy): Eukaryota > Metazoa > Arthropoda > Insecta > Diptera > Dolichopodidae > Dolichopus > Dolichopus griseipennis. Next base: position 64,704,508 of record OY720443.1, read on the forward strand.
TATGAATGATGATCTTTCTGGAATATGATTGTTACTTTTTTTGTTTTTTTTGAGGATTTATATTTATTCCATGTTAATTAGAAAACTTAAAAGTTTTTCAACAGAATATTAGAAAACAAATTGCTTTTAAACCTACAAAGTAGAAAATACAAAAAAAAAATGTAAAAAAAAATTTATTAATTCACAAATAAAATTTTACACAAATATAATTTTTGTTTTTTTTTTTTTTTATTCACTATTTTTTCTGTTTTTCACTCTCTCTAAAAGGTGGGATTTTTCTGTCCTTAAGTGATTTCATTTTAAAGACAATATAATTGAAAGCAAAGTACTGTAAATCCTTTAACAGAATAACAGTATATATATATATATATATATATAATATATAATATATATATATATATATATATATATTCATAGAACATTGCAAAAAATGGAAATATTTAATAAGTACATTTTCATTTATACTCACCAAATACAAGATATATATATATAAAATGTACATACACAACTAGTATACAGGGTGGTTCCGGGTGAATGGTCTTCCTTGAAATTGTAAATCGGACATGTCGAAACGAACAAAAAAATTGTATGGAAGGTGAAAGAGAAACTATTTCTAATGATTTCCAATATTACAAGGATTTTACAAGGACTTTAATCAGAAAAATCTTGAGCTTTTTACTGTTTAAATAACTGTTAAATAATTTCATAAAAACCAGCATTACCAATTTTATTACAATTTTAAAATTACATCTTCCTCAACTTCTGTTTAAATCCTTACATTTTTCTTATATCTTAAAAATCACCCTGTACACCATTTACATTTTATAGCTGACAAAAGAATTTCATAGAAAGAAACTATGAACTATAAAGATACAATTATTAGTTGTTATTATTAGCTCTACTGATTATTCATTGGGGTGTCCTTTTTTTTTGTACCATCAATTTAAAATTTACTTATAAATAAATACCATCGTATAATATATATATATATATACATAACGTAGAAAAATACATGCATACATACTTAATGTAACGAAAAGTAAACATGTATATTACATATTTCATAGTGAAGAAGTATAGGATCGCGTTCATAACAAATTGAAATTTCTTTCATTTGATATATATATATATATATATATATGTTTGTTTGTATGTACTATTATTTGGTATCCTTTTCGATACTTTTAAAAGATCTTTGGGCGGCGTTTTTTTTTTTGTAAAAGGTTTTTGTTATTTTTTTTTTTTTTTAATTTGAAAAATCGCTGCTGTTCACAATTTCCGCTTTTTCCGTATTTGTTGTTGTTCTTATTTTAAAAATTTTTGTGGTGTCAAAAAAGAATGCAGCCTTCTAGGCGTTTTTTTTTTATTATTATTATTTTTTTGAAATCCTTTACAAAATCTTAAAAAAGAAAGTAATTTGTAAGTAAATTTCTATTTCGTAAAAATGAAAAAAATAAATAAAAAATTTTTCAATAATAAAAAAAGGAAAAAAAAATAATAATAAGAAAAAAAAAATTGTATTTTTGCCAAACATTTGTTGCATGCAATTTTTATTTTCTGAATTATTTTAGAAGTTTTCTTTTTTGGGTGTTAAAAAAAGGAAATTAAAAGGTTATTTTTAAAGTTAAATATTATATATATATGTATATATATAGATATTTTATTTGTTTAATTTTTCATTTTAATTGATTTTTATTTCAATTGTATTTCTTTCGGAAAATTTCTCATATAGTTTGGGATTTTTGGTATAGTAAGTAACATGTTGTATTTAATATCTAAATTTAAATAAAGTTATTTTTGGTTTAAATTAACTTGAATGATTATACATAGTTATATTTAGCCCTGGGTTTTTAAAATTGATATTTGTCTACTGGTACTAGATAAAATAGATTGTAAAATTTTCCATAAGAACAGCACATAGAGTTTTGAGATAGGTCAAGTGGATTTTATAATATTCATTATTAAATTTGGATGAATTCCAATTTCTTGTGATTTTTTTTTTTTTTTTTATTTAAACTTTATTTTACTCTTTTTTTTAAAATTCTTAAATTATCTTAGCTTATAAAAGTTTGGAAAAATAGCTTATTTTATATAATTCGATTAACATTTAAACTTAACCTATTGTTTTTATTGTTAATTTTATTAATTATTTTATTCCTAAATATCTAAGTAGTATTGCCATTTAACAATTTTTTTAATAATCTTTTTTGGAAAATTCAGAGTATTAAAACCAAATTTCTGCTTTTTTTTTTTTTTAATATAAAAACTTAGCCTAGCTTAATCTAACTTAAAATACTTAACCTAGCTAAAAATTAATTGTGTCTATGACTTAATGCTAATTAATTGGAGTTATCTAGCCACCAATGGTTTTTGTTTACTAATTTGTCTTTTTCTGGTATAGACATATCATATTTTAAATTTACTCCGTTAATATTGCCCGGATGAAAATCTATAACCTTGCATGTAGCCCTTCTATTATAGTGATATAACAGAGGGACATGGTTTTGGTTTTGGATGTAACCTTTTTGATCTAAAAAGATGAAATGCTCAGGGGCAATGAAACCTGTGAGCAAAGTCTTTTTAATGTACTCCTCATTGTGGTAGAATATATGAGATATTAAACCATTTTCTGGAGTATTTTGTGCTCTATCATAGTGATTTCGAACTAGTTTTATTATAAAATTATCGATTCTTATGATTTGGGCTTCCTTGTACAAATATTTGTTTGAATAGTAATATTTGTAGTCGGAATCGGGCTTTCTTTTAATATTAGTACATACTCTTAAGCACTTTCTTTCAAATTTACGTAATGTTTCCATTAAACTTGCACTAATGTTGTACCATATTGGTGCACCATATACAAGAGTTGGCCTGATTAGTGTTTGATAACAAATTATTTTAACTCTTTTACTAATGTTTTTATTGTAAAACAGTTTTTTGGCTGCCATAAAGGCTTTGTTACTATTTGATATATTATGCTTTGTGTGATTAATATAATGTAAATTTCTATGTAATTGGACTCCCAAATATTTAACTACTTTTTTATTTGTTAATAGAGATCGATCTGGTGATCTTATTGAAAATGTTTTCCAATTTTTTCTTATATTATTACTGGTTTTATCTACGGTGTTTCGGAATAGTATCGTTTCACATTTATTATAGTTTATTTTAAGTTTCCAAACTTTAGCATAATCAACTATAATATTAAACATTTTTTGAACTTTAGTTTTGATTTGCTCGACGGTCTTATTTGCATCGTATATAATAATGTCATCTGCAAAAGCTATTGAAAAATTATTACCCTTTATCTGTTCTAGTAATTTAAGTAATTCAGCAATATAAATTGAAAATAGAATTGGGGCATTTACGGTGCCTTGTAAAAGTCCATTTTCTACTCTAAAAATTTTCTCTGACCGACTATTTCTGTTATAAATAAAAAATTCATTTTCATATGTCATATTCATTATAATTGTAATTAAGTTTTTTGGAAATTTATATTTCAAGAGCTTGTAAGTTAGGCCATCCAACCATACAGTGTTAAATGCTTTTTCCAAATCTACCAGGCAAGCACCAACGCCATAGTTTTTATTAATGTACCAGCAAATGTCAGAAGTTAGTTTTGTGATTGCATGGATTGTTCCATGTTTATGTCTAAACCCGAACTGGTTCTCTGGTATAAGTTCTTTATTAACTGAAAACTCTATTATTTTATCATTTATGAGTGTTTCAAACACTTTCCCTATATTTGGCGTTAAGCTAATTGGTCTGTAGTTAGCTGGGTTTGTTGGATCTTTTCCTGGCTTTTTAAAAACTAATATTTTGGCCTTTTTCCATATTGTAGGGAAATAAGCGTGATTTAGACAATTATTAAATAATATGACGTATTTTGATATGATTTTCGAACTTAAATTTTTTAAAACTATATTTGGAATCTGATCGACACCGTACGATGTTTTATTTTTGAGTAATGTGAATTTTTGACTTAATGTGTTAAAATTGCAGAAATTGTTGTTATTTGTGTTAATATTGGAAGATCTATTGTTATTGTTAAAATTTACTTGGGTTATTTTGTTAAGCCTATTATTTTTATTATATTCTTTAAACAGATGAACTTTATTTATAATATGTAAGTGAAAATTATTGTATTGGCTTATGTCTGTTTTGTGAGTTTTTTCAACGTAAGATCCTAAAACATTATAGATATCCTTTGGTTCTTTTATTATATATTTGTTATCGAGACTAGTGTTTAGTTTGGAGATATCTACGTTATTTTGTATAAGCAGGTTCGAATCTTGGGGATCTATATATATATATTTTATGTTACTATTATTTTTTGCTCTAAATAATTTATTTATTTCTGGGAACATATTTCTATTTTGAGGTTTTATTTTTTTTAATCTGTTTTGCCAGTAATTGTTAATTTCTATATTTATTTGTTGTTTTATTAAAGTTTTTATGTTGTTTAATAGACTTTTGAGTATTCGGATTTCTTGGGTAGTAAAATCGAGCCGTTGTTTGTATATTCTATGCATGTCGTTCATTAATGAAGTTTTTTTTTTTAATAAGAATTTTAGTTTATTTGAATAAAATTTTTTAACGGTGTTTTTTGTGTTATTGATTTTTGGTACTGTTTCATTTATGGTATTTGTAATTACTTGATTTAATTTTAAAAGGTGGATATCTATTTCATCTATATTTAAATTACGATTGTCTATTATTTTAGTGCTATTCCTATACTCTATATCTAAATTTTTATCTAAATTTTTTTTAAATTTATTCCAATTAGTTTCGTTAAAATTATATCTAAAATTATCTGCTAGCTCCTGGTTTAAAAGTTCTTGTTTTTTTATAACAAATGGAAATAATATAGCTTTATGATCGCTATCGTATGGAAGAGTACAAAGTTTATTTTGGTTGTTGCTGTATTTGATATTAATTCTCACATCAGACAGAATAAGATCGATGTAAGAATTTGCACGTGGAAGTGTTGGTGAATCTGTGACATTTAATTTACATTTATATAATATTCTATTTCTTTCTAACCATTTATAAAGCTTTATTCCTCTATTATTATTATTCGAGTTGTGCCATGTTTGATGTTTCGCGTTGAAATCACCAGTAATAATATAAAAATTGTTTGGATTTTTTAAATCTAAAATATAAAAAAGTTTTTCAAATTCTTCAATAAATTTATAACTACTATGATTTGAAGCATAAACCGACAGAATGTACAATTTATAATTATTTTTTAATTTTATTTCTATAATACATGGTTCAATGCATATAAAATTATTAAAAATATTATTTTTAACTATATCAAATTTTATTTTTTTATTAATACATATGGCAACACCGCCACCATCTGGTAACCAATTTCGGTCTTTTCTTATTATATTATAATTGTCAAAAGACATGTGGTTATTTTTTTTTAATTTTGTTTCGGACAAGCATAATATATCAGGTTTATTGTTATCAATAAAGTGCATAAAAGAGAGCTTTTTATCGATAGAAATGAGAGAATTTACATTTACACTAATTAATTTTAAATCTATGTAATTGTTGTTGGAGTGAGTAATTATGAATTATTTTGTGTGATGTATATTTAATATTTCATAAATATGATCTATTTTATCGTTAAATTTTTTTTCTAAATTTTTAATACTATTTCTTATCTCTTCTAAAATTGTATTTTGGTTAGTATTGATTTGGTTAGTATTATTTTGAATTTCATTGAGGTTAGTGCTATTTTTATTGAGGTTAGTATTATTATTTTTATTTTTATTTAAATTTCTTACTACATTAGAGTACGTCATATTTGGATTTACTTTAATGGAAGGTATATGTTTATCTGCTATTTTTTCTTTTAGTTGTTTTTGAAGCTCTTCTCGTTTTTTAATTCGTTGCTGATGCTCTTGGCAGCCTTTAAAAGATGCTGGATGTCCATTGGTTTTGCAAAGTATACAAAACAGCCGTTCTTTAGGATCTTCCTTCTTAATTTCGCATTCACCTGGAGTATGGTTTTTTCCACATTTCACACATCGGAAGTCCATGTTACAATTTGCTGCCGAGTGTGAAAAACGTTGGCATCTAGTGCATTGAAGTTCTTGTGTTTTGTGTAAATTTTCCCATTTAATTATATGATGATCCAGTGCTCTAATTTTCATTATTTCATTCACAGAACTATTTGGTTTAGCTTGTACAATGTAATGAGGTAATGTTATATTGTTATTTATTGAGTATTTTGTGGTGAGTCGTGTTACCTTTTCAAATTGAATATTTTCGTTTTCATTTATTTTTAGACTTTCTAGTATTTCTTCGCAAGTGTATCTACTGTTTAGCCCTTTCATTACCAAGGTAATTTTTTTTTCACTTTTGGGTGTGTATGTGTAATAATTTGTATTTGTTTTTTTTAGCAGCTCGCAAATACGGGAATAGTCGTTTAAACAGTTTGTATAGATAACAATGTGCATTTCATTTATATCTTTTATGAGAAAATTAATTATTTTTAGGTTATTTTTGATCGTGTTTTTTAGTATGTTGGAATCTGTTTTGAACACGCTAATTGGCGGCATTTGGAATTTTTTATAATTTCTATCCATATTATTTTTAGAATTATTTTTATTTATATTTTCTTCATTTTTTTTTTTTATATTATTTTTTATTTCAGCATTAACTTTTGTGAGTTTTATGACATTCTCCTCATCGTCATTAGCATTTTCATTACTTGATTCATCACTACTACTGTCTGTTTCATCAGCTATATCCATCAATAGCTCAAATTGATTTTGATTGGTGCTCGTTTCTTCATCAGCATTATTTTTTTGTTTTAGCCGGTTTAATTCAGTTTTCAATTTTGCAATAATTAATTTTAATTCGCGGTTTGTTTTTTCGCGCTTTTCTTTTTTCATTTTCTGTATCGGTTTATTTAATATTTCATTCACTTTAGAGTTTATTGATTCTTTTAACTTATTTGTGCTTAAATTATTTTCACTTAACACATTCGCCTCCATAATTAAGATCCCTTTTAGGGAATCTAATTAAGAAGTGAACTACCGATTACAGATTATTTAAATTTTTTTTTGTTTTGTTTTCGAATTGTTTTTAAATAAATTTTAATGTTTTTTTTTTATTATTTTTGTATATAGTTTTTGAAAATTTTTATATATAATTTTTATTTATATTTTAGTTACAGGAATAGACGTCCTTTCTCATTCGCATACCGAGTCGAACTCCAATTTCTTGTGATTCTTTGTTTAGATAAGTTTTATTTTTTTTTTTTAAGATAAGTGTAATTTATTTTATTTGTTCATTGGCTATTTATGTACTTGGTAGTCGAATAGATTTGGAAAAGTGTTTTGGGTTTAAAATTTTCAAGTTTCTTCAATTTATTTCATTCGACTTCAATTCTTTAGATAAAAGTGTAGTGTAATGAAGTGTAATAGTTCAGAAAAATAGGAAATGGACTCCAAAAGATAGACAGAGTCTATGATGCGTGATAATGATCGTATTATTATGGTTAACTGATTGTTAATGGTTTGTATTGAATTTCTTTTTCCTTATTAAACCTTAGGGCCTTGGCCACGCAACTTTTTTGAAAGCGGGATTTTTTTTTTAAAGTCATTTTTTTTTTTTTTTTACGAGGGAATGGAAATTCGAAAGCTATCCATTAAAACTATGTAGTGTTTCTTTGGGTAGTGTGTGATTTTAACACACCAAAACCATATCCTTTTTGAATTAAAATTTAGGAGGGAACCTGTGATAAAAATGTACAGTTTGGCTACAAGGATGAGAATATGGAAGTATTTAGTATTATAGTGGAAGGTATTTGGAATTTCTGGATTACGAGGGATGGGGAAAATTGGATGGAATATTTAGAAGAAAGATGTTAATATTCTCTGTTCAATTTCGTTAAATCGTACATATATACATTATCAATTTTGGGGAACACATTTGGTGGAATATGTTTTCATAAACAAGATGAGCGCATGACAACGAATTTCCATAAACCATGTAACGCCATCTGACTAGCTCAACTGTGTAGGGATGAGCGTCTGTTGCCCTCCTTGTTTCCCGTTGGAAATCTTGAATGGAGACATAAGTTGTTTGATTTCTTAAGAACAGGTGTTAGTCCCTGCAAGATATCTATAAAACAAGGTCAGTGACCCAACAGTGCGACGATGGCTGAGTAAGTGAGAGTTGAGGTAACACTGGGATCATTTATCATTTATAAGACGAATAGCTTTATTTTGCACTTTATCGAGATATCGCAGCGCCGTAATGGGAGCACCAAATATGTGCATACTCCAAAAATTGAGTATTTTGATTTAGTACAAGATATAATATAATATTTGCAAAAAAAAGTATCCTGACCGTTTTCTATGCGGCGAAAGTCTTATACTATATATTTCAATTATAAGTTTGCAAAAACTGCTTCTTTTAAATATAAACTATGTGATTTAGTTTATGATTCCAACATAAGTTGAACTGTTTAAATAAATTTTCCACATAGGGTTTTCCACTTATCATTACTGAAGGCTAGTTTTTAAAGTGGTTCGAATTAAATTCTTAGCCAGTTTCCCAAGTGGTTTTTTTTATTGAAAGACAGTGGAAAGTATTGAAAATCACCCATTGAAACTGTTCGCAGTTACTTTGGGAAGTGTTTCATGGCGAAGTTTCCTTTGGGCAATTGTTCCTCCGGATAGCAAACCTTAGGATATAAGGCCTATAATTCAAAATGACAGTTTAATTTTAAGGATTAGCAAAGGAAATTTAAGAAATTGGGATTGGATAATAAAATATCACGTAGAATAAAGGGGAAAATTCGGAGGGATTTTTAAGGAAAAATAAGTTAATTTATTTCTTAAATTAAATTGAATCTAATGTTAAGTTTAAATAAATATCTTCAATATTAAACAAATTTTTTTAATCATGTTTTTTTGTAAATTTTGAAAATTAATAAAAAAATTTTGGTTTCTTTTTCGCAAAAGTATTTTTTTTTTTTAAATTCACATTGATCAGATTCTTTTTCTATTAATATTTGATAAAAATTCTTTTGAAAAAAGTTTTTCACTTCTTTCTTTTCTTTGTTTGTTTGTTTGAGGAAAACTTTTCATTGTATCTACCATGCTAAAAACCTCATAAAAATACGATGATATGAAGTATAAAAACAAAATTAATAAAATTTAAAAAATTCTATGTGGAAAGAAAAAATTAAAAATTAAATAACTTATTATTATAAGAATAATTTTTAACTTTTAAATTTTAAAAGAATTTTGGTTTTTTTTTAGAGCACGAAAAGAAACCACAAAACAGTTGAAAAATTTTATATTTTAATTTCAAAAAAATTTTATACCATTTAATTAGTTAAAAAACTATACACACACGTAACGTATATATGTATATATATATACAGATCCTTACACGGTTTTAAATTAAATAAAGTCAATATTGTAAAATGACTCTTGTGGTTGATATGGTAATAATAAAACTTTTTATTGTGTCTTCAGTCGTGTTTAAATTAGAAATATAAGTAGTGAAAAATGTTTGGGTTGTTTAAAATGGCACTTTTTCAAAATGATGGAAAGTTTTATAGGATGTTGTGGATAAATGAATATATTGAAAAATATATTTATAAAAAATGTCGAATTCTTTAATGTAAATTAAATATTTAAATCCAAACCTCCAAAATCTAAATATTTGAATCCAAGCTCACGAAAATACGTTAAACTTTGATTTTGAATTCTTAGTTTTGAATCCCTTCCCTACATCCCTTCAAAGTCAGAAGTTAACAAACCCACACATATATACAGGGTGTGCGGAACTCAAATACGCGCACTGCACTCAGTGATTGATACATACAATACATGCACAAAAATTAATGCTGACAACTCACTCTACAAAATGGATTTTTTTTTATCTCTCTACAGTAAGCTGCTCAAAAGTTGTTGATTTTTTTATGAAAAGTCTCCTAAAAATCTTTAATCCCTCATATCTCGACAAGGGTCCACAATAGACCCCCCCTCCAGTACAATTTTTTGTTTGTTTTAATGCCCCCAATCACTGAGTGCAGTGCGCGTACTTGAGTCTCGGACACCCTGTATATACAAAAATAAATTTTTTGGTAAAAGCGTACAACTGTGATTATAAATCCAAATCTAAATTTGCTCATAACTTTTTTTCATACATAAGAAGCCAGGAACAAATTTTGTAATATAATGTAAGTTAAAGTCCCCAAAACCCTGCAAATTGGTATTATTCGAACTCTGATTTTATATCCAACTCCTTAATACTCTTTCATATACAATAAGTCAGAAAAATAGCATTTTATCTAAACAAAGAAATACTGCCTTTTAATTTCCCAAATTTAGCTTTTGATCTATTTGGATTTAAATTTTTGGATTTTTGAAAAACTTTGGATTATACTAAACGCTGCTTATAACTTAAGCCACATGAAAATATGTTATCTATTTTTTTCCATTCTTTTAAGGAGTATAGGGAATTTACAGACTAGGCTACACATTCTTTAAACGTTATATTCACTCAATCGTTAATTACTCGACTGTAGCTATCGTACAAGATTATGACTACACAAATGTTATTTTTGGGAGCCATCTATTGTCTTACACTAGAGTTATCACTATATATATATTTTAATGTAATCTTATTTTTATATTACGATGTAATTATATAATTTTATGATATTATTTTTTTTTTATAAGATTTGATCTGGGTTTGAACCGGAGACTTAACACATCAAAGGTCGAGTTTTTAATTATATACTTTTTTTCTAGTTTCTACCTTAAATCATTAAAATTTTGTAAAAATAGATTTTTGTATAACGGTAATTTATAGAACCACCATATGGTATAGAACCACCTTAGTACAGAACCACCATATTTTATTACAGTTCAAATGTAGGACTCTTTTGAACTTTGGTTGGAAAAACGGTGGGATTACAGAAAAAAAGTTGTTCCATTAAATGTTTTAAAATATATATTCTGTATACAAAATTTCATTTCTATATTTCAAAAGTTTTAGAAATTTTTTTAGCAGGCAGACATACCCACAGACAGACAAGCTACTGGGGAAAACTATTCAACACTTTCAAAAATTTTTTAAAAATATGTTGAAAAATTAGTGTAGCTAACATATATAGAATATTATCTGATGATTTAATATTAAGAAACCACTAAATAGTACTAAAAATAAGGTTAACTTTTAACACTTTTAACAGATTGGTGGGGAATAAAAGAAAAACCAAAAAAAAAACAAAGGAGTGTATAAAATAAAAAAAAAACATAAACTTTTTATCCCCAAAAAACAAAAAAAAGGGCTTAAAAACTACAAATCGTATATGTATGTGCTAACACAAAATAGTATTTAACAAAAAAAAAAAAAACAATAAAAACAAAAAATGTCCTTTTATGTTAATAAAAACTTTTATCGTGAATCCTTTTGTTACTCATTTTAATCTGTATGATTAAAAAATATTTTAACATAGATGGGTTCCAATTTGTATTTTTTTTTATTTTTTGGGGGATGAAAGTTAGTTTTTTTTTCTACACCTATACATATGTGTTTTACCTGTTTTAAATGTATTAAAAAAAAAATTTGAATATATGTGATTAATCTAAATTGTATCGTAAAAAAATTATGAAACCCAACATTAAAAAAATGGAAAATGAATTTTTTATTGATTGACAATTTTTTTTTAACCCCTTCTAACAGGTCCATTTAAAAACATTAAAGTGTAAACGTTTAATGGTACATCTCTAGAGAAGTTAAAATTAAATTAGGAAAAACATTGGAACAGTATTTAATTTGATTTATACACTTTAAACTTAGAAGCTTCGATTGCAAATTTTTAATTTTTCTCTTTAAATTATTTTTGACTCTCTTGTGGAATCTTATGGTACATTTAAATGAATCTAATAGTTCCCAAATGTTTTGTTTGTTAAAATGAACTTGAGTCATGTACAGGTTGTAAAGTTTGTGGACTCTCTTATTGATTAATTCACTGTGTCTAGTAACCACATCTTAAAAAACGATACCTAACCTCCACAATCGATTTTTCTAGTATTGTTGAGATCTTTTTATTGTGAGTTACACATGGGCAGAACGCAATTTGGATTCAAACAAGGAACTGGAACCAGAGAAGCACTTTTTAATATTCAAGTACTTGTACAGAATTGTCGTGATGTTCATAAAGATGTTTTCTTATGTTTTGTGGATTATGAAAAGGCGTTTGATAAGGTCAACCATCAAAAACTTATGGAGGTATTAAATAGAATTGGCATAAATAATAATATCATAATGTGTATAAATAGCTTATATTGGCAACAAACAGCCTGTGTAAAGATAAATAATGTGCTGACACAAAGCATTGATATTCAAAAAGGAGTTCGACAAGGCTGTATTCTCTCCCCTTTACTGTTTAACATCTATGCTGAAGCCATTTTTCAGGAAGCAGTGAACGATTTAGATGTTGGTATAAAAGTAAATGGCACATATATAAATAACATCAGATATGCAGATGATACAGTTCTCATAACAGACAATCTAAGGGATTTACAACATATAGTCGATAAAGTCAACCAGCATAGCGAATTGTTCAACTTAAAAATAAATATATCAAAAACTAAATTAATGATCGTAAGCAGAAAAAGAACACCTTACACTGCAGCAACAATTAAAATAAATAACCGCTCAATTGAAAAAGTCTCCACATACAAATATCTCGGATGCTGGTTACACGAGGATTGGAGCTGCGAAAAAGAAATTAGATGCCGAATCGAAATAGCAAGAAATGCATTTCTTAAACACAAAAAAGTTTTCTGTTGTCGCGAAATGAACTTGGGCCTTCGCTTACGATTCGTTAAATGCTATGTTTGGTCTATACTCCTATACGGTGTAGAAACGTGGACCTTGAAAGTGAGAGAAATCAACAAACTTGAAGCGTTCGAAATGTGGATCTACCGCAAAATGCTAAAAATATCGTGGATGGATCACATTACAAACGAAGAAGTTCTACGTAGAGCAAACGCGGAAAGAGAACTACTTATAAGGTTGAAGAAACAGAAAATCTCTTACTTTGGGCATATTACGCGTGGAAACAAATACGAGCTACTTCAGTTAATAGTTCAAGGGAAAATTGAAGGAAAAAGAGGTATAGGAAGGAAGCAATTATCATGGTTGCGTAACATTAGAAACTTAACAGGCATCAGAAACATTGGTGATTTAATCCATTCAGCAACAGATCGAAACATCTTTCAGGGCATCGTTGCTAATATCATATGACCGCTGACATCCAATTATGGATAGGCAACAAAAGAAGAGAAGTTGAGATCTTTTAGTATGAATGAGTTCCTACTCTTAATTGTCAGCTATTTGTCTATCATCTTATTTGTTGTTAAAGCTAGTATCGCAGAGAGATTCCAAAACTTAACTAATCCAAATCCAAAAACTAATTATCTTAGCAGTGATTGAAAACTTATTTATATGACCACTTAACTGGAATTCTACTTAGGATATCTACTATCGGAATGTTATCTTTTTCAACCTGAATGAAAATTTGACTCCATTGTTTGTCTAGCTAAAGCATATCTAAAATTAATGTGAATAGGCGGATCGCTTAAGCAATTTACATGAGATTTTTGTAATAAAATAGAAATAGTTTCGATCAAATAATTTGTCTAAATCATCTTTATAACCCAGTATTGGCTTCTATATGAAAAAATACATTTATTAAAACTTTAGTATTCAGAATTTTTTCTTGGCAAATGTAATGTAAAAAAAACGAAACAAAAGATGATTAAAGTCCAGATCTGAGAGAGAAAATGGCGATAGATCGGACATATCTTGAGGAAACCAGAAAAAAAGTGGAATCCACAAGGCAGACGAAAATAGACCAAAAAAAACATGGAGAAGTACTGTTTTGGAAGAAGCAAAAGTGCAACGCAAGACGTGGTTATAGCTAAAAGGAATTGCTAAGGGTAGTAAAAGGTGGAGAGGATTTATTGACGCCCTATGTCCCATCAGGGGTTCTAGGATCCAGTAAGTAAGTACGTTAGTAAATATAATGACTTTTATATTTCAGTGAAAATCTTAAAATTTTCCCAATTTGAACAAATGCACTTCTACAGTTTTAATGGTGATTCTAACGACGACCCTGAATGAAATGATGATTGACCCAAATGAGAATTGAAGTGAAATTGAGTTTAAATTGGTGCCTTTTAAAATTTAAGCAGTTATTCACATACACAATGTAGTGAAAATACTTAAAAATATTTGTGTCTATTAATATTAATTAGCAATTTAATGACTATGCTTTATTAAGATGTTTAACAGTCCCATTAAACGACTTAAGGGTTAAGGTTTTATAAATATTCTTTTTCAAATAATCTATGAAACAATCCCATATTTATTTTTTTCAAAATTTTTAATTAATTCTCTTTTGTATATATATACTAGCTAATACCCGGTGCGCGTTACTGCGCCTCTTAATGGTTAAATTGAAGTTGATAATACTGCAAAAAGATAACACAAAAATTACACACGGTTTACACATGTAAATTTTAATATGTATGAAAGCAATCTTTTTAAAAAGATTTTTCTAGGATTATTCTAATAATTTTTGAAACTTTCTGTAATTCAAAGCAGTACAAACTACTTTCCAAAATTTGACGTAATTTACTTCCAAAAAAAATTTTTTGACTAATTGTAGGACCGACTGTTAATAGGCTTAACTCCATTTTCAAGTTGCTTCACACATATAAAATTTAAGGTCAACCGGTCAAATCGTTTCTAATTTAGAGTAAAATAACCAAAAACTTTATAAAAAGCTGTTGGGCCGCAATGGGTTAATGGAACTTAACAAAATTTATTTTGGGGCTTTCTTGAAAGCCAAAGCAGAATTTCGTAAAGTCGGACAAAATTTGGACCCAAAATTTTTTTTGACCAACCGTCGGCCCTACATGGGTTAACAAATTCCAAAACTGTTAATAGTGTCAACTCAATTCTCAAGGAGTATCACGTATACAAAATTTGAAGTCAATTGGTCAAACAGTTTCGAACTTAGAGTAAAGTATTGAAAAAACCTATAAAAAGCTGTTGGGCCGCAATGGGTTAATGGAACTTACCAAAATTTTTTTTGGAGCTTTCTTTTAAGCCAAAGCAGAATTTCGTAAAATCGGACAAAATTTGGACCCAAAATTTTTTTTGACCAACCGTCGGCCCGACATGGGTTAACAAATTCCAAAACTGTTAATAGTGTCTACTCAATTCTCAAAGACCATCACGTATACAAAATTTGAAGTCAATCGGTCAAACCGTTTTCATTTTAGAACAAAGAAGTTTAAATAATTGCACCACAGCCCCAACTTGGCGGTCCGTTAGAGCAAAATTTTTGGGCCACGATTTCTTTCTGTACCCAAAAACCTCTATACACAAATTTTTATGAAAATCGGCTGGGCAGTTTAGGAGTCTATTCGCTACAAACAAACAAACAAACAAACAAACAAACAAACAAACAAACTTTCATTTTTATATATATAGATGTAGTTTGGGATTAATTCTATCATTACCATCGTTTCCTTTATTAGAAAAAAAATTTTTTTTTAACAAATTGAAAAATTCATTAATATTAGGTTATGGTGGGTATTGAAACCCTTTTATCCCAAAAAAATTACCTTAATTACATATAAAATTAAATTTATTATATATTTTTTTTGTGGTTCATCGTATTATAAAACGTATTAGGTATTAGGTATTGAGTACTAGGTATAGGTATATTTTTTATGATTGATTCTTTTGAGTCTAATAAAGATATTTTAAGTTTTCGTGGTTTTTCAATAAAAAAAAAAAAAAATATTATAAAATCATAAAGCTATGGAAACATAATATATGAGTTAAATTTTATTTATTAAATTTTTAAGAATCCATTGAGAATTTTTAAAAGAAAATTTCATGAAAATTTTTATAGGAATTTTCCGGTTTATCTATTATACATGTATTGTGAATGGTTCTGCATTAAACTTTTAATATAAAATCCAACAATTTATGATCCGGAATTTATAATGATCGTAAAAAAACTGGGTTCTAGGAAATATGATAAGATTCTGGGTATCCATCACTTTTGGGAAGAAATAGCATACTTCCAAAAACGTAAATATTCAAAGGAGTTCGGAGACAAGTTGTACTTCAGTCATCTATAACATCTAATTTGATTTTTGATTGTTATGATAAATTGGATACACCTTATTTAAATTCGGATTATGAATGGTTAGCTAAAAAGTCTCGGAAATGGTCAAGGATTCACGCCTGATTAACTTCCAATTTAACTCATTGAAAACTCAAAAGAATGAAGTTATGGAGGGTCCAGATTAGCATTAAGGGGACCTGATGGTGCTCTAAATATTTAATGTTCATTGTTGAATACTGGTAAATATCTCGAGAGTTGTAAGAGCTAATTATACTTTTGCCAAAATGTAAATTTTAAATAAAATTAAACTTACATATTAAATTGAAAAAATTTAGTTTTTTAATAAAGTTTAAAGATTTTTCTTTTGGGACATTTAAATTTACAAAATATACGGTACAACTTAATTTATAAAATTTGAATGGTTGAATGATGGTTTCGCAAAGTTTTTGAAGCCCGAAAAAGATGGTCTTTAAATGTGTTTTTATCCCAAATAATTATAAAAATTTATATATAAGAAATTTAACCCTGAAAAACATTTTAGTTTTATTAAAGTAGAAGTTTTCCCAAAATGTGACTATAATCAAAATAATTTAAAGGTAGGACGAACACACGTTTCAGAGAGATAACGCAATTAAAGCCTCCTTCCAAAGTTTTCTAACGGGAAACAAGGAGTGTGGTAGATGCTCATCCATGCTCCGTAGAGTAGGTAAGATGAGCATAGTCGGCATTCGTTTGTTATGCGTAAGTCGAGATTATGGAATCAGTTGCCATGTAATGTGTTTTCTAAAGTGTGTAATTGTTATGTGAGCATTAACCATTTATCTTCATGATATCTGTTAAAATTCGCTCCATCCAACTTAATCCATAACTCCGAAATCCTATACCAAATTTCTTTTCCAATCCTGATTCTAAAAAACAAAGCTTGTATTTGTATTTAAAATCCATCCCAAATTTGGTTTTGAAAAACGGGGTTATTTTAATTGGTTAAATTAAACAACATAACCCAGATGAACCTCGTACATAGATTCTGGAAGGCTTTCGACGATTTAACCATCGTAAAAAAAAAAACGAAACGGTATATATAGATTAAATTTTCTAACTTTATTAAAGTTTCAATCTTTATTAATTCCGAAGATATACTTGTTGGATCTCAAGAGGTGCTTGGGGATATATGAAGCGTCATTTCAATATATTTCAAACTTGAGAGACACAAGACAAACAGAAAGAATCATCGTTGTACTTTAAAAATCTAATGAAGAGCATTTTAAGTGCCTTATAAGTAGCAAGTGTAGCAAATTCGTTACTCCAACGCTAAAAAAACATTTGAATTCTTTTATAACATATTAAAATTAGTCACATCGGACTAACAATTAATTTTTGTCTATCATATATTATTTTAGTTTATGGCGCACTAATGGAATTTCTTTAAAGAAATCAATATTTTGTGCTAAACCTAAAGATCTTGATCTTTTAAGCGTTCTTATGGTTAAACTAATTTTCGAGAATGTGAGCTTGGTATTTGTTAGCATAATCTTTTATTCATCTATAACCTTAAGAATTTTAAAATTTCTATATAAATTGTCATTTCCTGGTTATCATACTAACTATGGTGCGTAAAATTTTATTTCCAAAGACCTGTATTTTTCTTACATATGGATTTTTTTTTTTTTTTTTTTTTTTATATCCGTATGACTATATAGTCAAAGGGTATAATAAATTTGCCATTACGTTTAGGGGTTAGATATAGATTCAAGTGTATGGTCCGGATCAGAATCGAAAAAAAAATTGATTAAGCCATGTATGTCCGTCCGTTCGTCCGTCCGTCCGCACGATAACTCAAAAACTAAAGTATGTTTGAAATTTTGCCAAAAGTAATTAATGTTTATAATAATAATGATATAATGTTTATATAACTGTCATACGGGTATCCCAGAGTTGACACAGTCTACTCTACTACACTCTTCCTCGTTTTTTATTGATCTTAGCCTAAGCTGTTTGATCTTGTAGTTTATCAGATAACAAAGTGTTGTATTAGAAATAGAATAATATTACTTATATGAAATTTAAAAAAATATACAAATAATAAAAAAAAAATAAGTAAAGCCTTTGTTTGGCACAATCCCAAATTTGAATTCCATGCAACCATATAGGCTTACATTTTATTAAAAATTGACAACTTAGACTAACGATCTAGGAACCAATTATTTTCTCTATATTTATTATTTAGTTTGAAATTTTTCTTTTCAATATGTTTTTTCCGCCTTAGCGTGACATCTAGTGTCTTTTCTAAAAAATTTAGCTGAGCATATTCAACCAATTTTGAAGAAACTTGGCATAAATGCTTTGTTCTCATAAGGTTAAGTTCGTATATTGACTTAATCAAACCACGAGATCGGAAGGCTCCCATGTAAAAACACCAGACTTTTCGAGAAATTTCGTTTTCTAACCCTCGGAATGAACACAAATTTGTTACACTGACTATCGGTGTGTACCTATGAAGAGTAGCTTTCATAAATTAATTCTAGTATCGTGGGGTCTAGAGTTTCCAGGGGTTTCGGGAATGTCAAATTCATCAAAATTTCAAGCGATTTTAATGAAATTTGGTTTGAAATCTTGTTTTGCAAAAATAAAGAACCTCTTTGCAGATGTGTTAAATTTGGACTGGGACAAGGGGGTGCTCCTACATAAAATAATGAGGCTTTACAATACAAACCACATTATGCAAGAAGAAAAATTTATAAAAATGATCTTGGATTTATTTCTACGTTTTTATTGATGAAGTTTGCTTACACGAACTTAGTTTCAAGAATTTATATTTATTGTATAATGAACAGCATGATTAAAACTACAATTTATTTAAGTTATCAGGCTCAATTCCCGTCGTTGTCTTATTCTATATTTATTTAAGATAATTTTTATGTTACTTTTCTTTTAGAATAATTCTTTATCTACATAGGACTTAGAAAATTTTAAATTTATAGAAAACGTGTAGGTATTTAAAAATTGATATTTTGATTGGATGCTTTTATTTCACAAGATATTTCCTATAAGTACTCGTCGTTCTACAGCAAAAATTTATGACAATTTTAAACAGAATTTATTTATGTTTATCTCAAAATAAAACAAAAATTGGAAAAAATGGTCATTAAATTCTTAACCAAAGTTATTTTTATTTCAATTCTGGTCTTTTATTTTTTGTTTTTTTTATTTATTAAAAAAAATGTGGGAGTATGAAATTTTATCTTTTAATACCTACATATGCAGCAAACAAAATAACAAAAACAACATTCATATAACAAATTATGAACAATAAACATATGTATATAAACATGTGTATGAATAGAATGTATATTTCCTACATATAAAAAAAAAATAGGATGAGTTTTATAATTTTATGTCTCATTAGAGACAAAAGAATTGTTTTTATGGAATTTTTGTTTTATTTTTGCATTTTCTAATAACAATGTTTTTTAATAAAAATAATAAAAGATACTACATTGTAAATATATATATAAATATATATGTATATGTGTCTTTACACTGGGATCAAAATTTTAAATGCAGTAGTTACAAAACTTTTCATTAATCCAAGCTTTTTCTAAGTTTTTTTATTTAGATATTAAAAATAGTATGAAAGTAATTTATTTTAGGAAGTGAAAAGGTTTGCGATCAATTGCAGACTTAGTTCATGCAGCCATAAATAAAATGTAATATACCTACATCGTAACCACTTTAACATAGAATTAAAACTCCGACCTCCTGCAGCGGACGAGCGTCTGAAAACGAAAATTCAACATTAATAGTGTGAATAATTGCAGCACTGAAAAATTATATCAAGTTTCTACCACTCTTTGAGTCCTTTTATATATATGAATGTTCCACTACTAAATTAAAGCATAAAGTTGAGTTATTCAATAGAAAAATTTGATATTGAGACTTTATTTTGAAAATAAAAGTTGCTATAGAAGCTATGATCGCTTTTATTAAACTAAATTCAGTAAAAAATAGGGACAAACTTTAATGCAAATAAGTCAACTTAATATGAATGTGCCCTGAATGTGGAGAATAGGTATTGCAAGCCGGTAACTAAATTTGAAATATAAATCTCCTTTTTCTATTATTTTATCCACGGTAAAATAAAATGTACTAAATTTGGTCCGTATATTAAAAGTCCTTATATTAAAACAATTAATAAAAATATAATAAGTCAGTGCAACTGACTTTGAAATATTCTACATCTGAAAAATTCAATTTAAATTTAAAATCCGTAATTTTATATGCAAATTTAATATCTAATCTTACACGAAATTTTAAAGTTCCATCCTTAAGAGTCTTGGAGATATGCTCTGTTACCCTTGGTGTGATGGCAATTTCTAGAATACAAGCCCAAGGTCCGATTTCAAGTTAAATTTAAAATTTTAAATAAAAAATTAAATACTTTTAGGCTGTTATGTAAGCTGATAAAATAAAAGAACACCTGCGCCTTAGAAGTATGCAATATTAAAAAAAAATCAAGAATAATAGAAATCTGGGCTGAAGGATGTGAGCAGATAAAATAAAAAAACATATGCGCCTAGAAGTAAGCAATATTCAAAAAAAATCAAGAATAAAACAAATCTAATTTTTTAAATTTAGATGTAGCGATGGTCAATGAAGGTTTGTAGAAACCAGCGAAATCCACACTATAACTGTATGGGTTTGATCTGGGTAATGCTGATTCATAATAAATTAATCCCCCTTCCCATTTATAACCGTACTATGAAGGAAGCTCAAATGTTAATGCACGTACCTAATGGTTTTAAGGAACGAAAAAGGAAATTGGGAATAAGAATTGCAAATTTTTTATAGATTCCGTATTTGGCTGGATCCACTTTATATTACTGCAAGTTCTATTATATTCTAGGATACAAATATATTCAATTATATAATGATGCCACTGTACCATGTAATTGGCATACAATTGTATTTTGTACACGGTTAAATATAAAGGCAAATATTTTCCAAATGTCCTTATTAGTTCCAGTTTAATTTAAAAAGAAAATTGGAAATTTGTTTTTATTTCGAAAATTATCATCATGATGCAGAAAATAAAAAAAAATAAAATTTGTTATCTTGTTAATTTTGTTTTGATTTTTTTTTATTTTTATATTTTTTTTTTTTTGAAAATACTTATAAGAGTCCTTTTGTTGATCATAGATAGTGGTAGTGGTAGTAGTAGTGGTACTAAAGTTAAGAAATACAATGAATAAAAATTATTTTATTTATTTTTTTTATAATTTTTAAAAAGTTTAAAAATAAAAAAAGAAAAAATAATAATAAAAAAACAAACATTAAAAATTTTCTTAATAAAAAGTTAGTTTTATAACTTAAAAAAAAAACAAAAAAACAAAAACTATTTCAATAACTTTATTTTAACAAAAGTTTAAATTTTAAAGTAGTTTATAAAATAATATATTGATTAAGGTTGGCTTTATTAAAAAAAAAAAAAAAGAGAAACTTGTCGTAAAATCTATAAGTTAAATTTGTTGCAGTTCCACTTAATTAAAAATAAAATTTATATTATTTTTTTTTATCTCAAAAACAAATCAAAATAAATTTTAATTATATTTCAGTTAATTAATTTCCAATTTTGTTTAAAAGTTTTTTAATATACTAACTGATCAACTGCTAATAAGTCTGTCTTTACCGTTGGTATATGTTGGAATAGTGGACAGGGTATTGGATACATTTTATTTTAATTAAAAGGATTGGTCTTATTAAATTCCGCAAAATTATTTATACACGCGATAGTGCTATTGTCTTTATAATTATATTATTATTATATTAAGGTATTTTTAAATCTGTGAGCTATATAATTTAATTAAAAATTTTTTATGATTCTCCTTTAGTTTAAATTATTATTCCAGTAACTGAACCCAATGGTAAGGTATAGTTGAGTCAAAACGAAAACCATATAACATTTTACACATTTTACATACTAGGATTCAAAGCCTCTCGTAATAAAGGAGAGTACCATTGTGATAATCACTTCGACTACCAGTAGTTAAATTTTTGAAATTCTTGTTTTTAGAAGATAAACAAATAATGTTCATATATTTAAGCAGTTATTTTGCTCTTTCAATGTTTCCATAAGCTATTAGGTGAGGTGATTTCGATGAGTTTTATCATAAAACTATAGTTTAATATAATATTATCATATGAATTATGGAGAAAGTTCTTTAAGTGCTTTATACTAGAAGCTAAGTTAAATATTATAGTATTTGTTAAGCTTGCTAAACTTAGTAATAAGAAAGAATTATAACCCCCTTCTATTCTCAGTTGGATTAGAATGCAGAAAGACTTAAAAAATTAAATTGCAATCATGAACAATTTATGAATCCAAAATATTTATTAAGTAAAAAATGGTTAAAAAAAGTCAAAGTTCGATCCAACACTCTCCTTTCCTGCTAAGTAATTTCATTCAAGTGAAAATGCAAATGGAAAATATAATATATTTGAGTATATTTGACGGCTGGGTGGCACAGTGGTTAGAGTGCCGATCTTCATGGGAAAGTTCTGGGTTCGAATCAGAGTGAAGGTGAAAAAACTTTTCTGGTTTTCGACTCGACTTAGCTACCATTCGGCATTGAGTTCAAATTAATGGCTAAATCAATAATTAATAATTATATATCTTTAATAAAAAATAAATTAATATAACAATATAAACAGGTACAAAATTTAAACAAATAATTTAGTTGAATAACATAACTAGATATAGAATACCATATAAGTAAAATATAAAATATTACAATATAAACAAAAAATAGAATTGTAAATATTGAAATTCTAAGACGTTTCTATATGTTATAAGGCCTAGTACTATCTCATGTTTAAATTGTATGTGGAATTCATTAAGATCAATTCTAATAACATGAAAATAATATGACCCCGGTTCCAACATGTACCTAAGGTATAGACAGGCTTATTGGCCTAACAGTTGAACAGTTAGCGCTTAAAACAAAAAATAAAACATTGTACAAACTTAAAATTAATGAGTAATTTTTTGAGTGATTTTTATAATTAACTTTTATTATATAATTTCATTAAATAGTTTTCGTTATAGATACGCTTTGTTCATTCGCTTTGGTTGCTGGAGATCACACTTCCTTTTGTCACATCAATGCGTTTAATGTATTTTATGACACCTTTGAAATTGGGTCCAAGTATACAATCTTTGCTAAAAATTTTCTCAAATTTGAAAAAATACAAAAATAAAAATAATTTATAAAAATTGTAAAAGTTGTAGAATTGTAAATTTGGTGAAATAGGTTCTTGGTCTTACTTATATAGCTACTGAATTGGCTATTACAACACAAAATCTTGTTAATTTGTAGTTTCATTTTTGTATACTCAGGATCCTTTTCATGTTTTTTACAAGGTAAAAAATTTTAGCAACAAGTACAATTCGTTTGTAACAACAGTTGTAAAAACATATTATTCCATGATGAACAAATGTAAATAATTTATGCTCTGTAAACTTGTAATTATTACAAATTTATTAATATACATAAAAATAAAATTTTAATTTACAAAATTTAATTTAATCGAAAAATAACTTGTAAATAGTTCTACTTAAATTTTTGGACTATTAGAAAATGTCAATTTATACAAATAGGGTTTTTAGAATTGTGAAATATCAAGAAAATTTTACATAATACTCAATTTTAGTTCTTGTAGCATTTTGCATTTAAATATAATTTTCATGAAATAAAATATTTTTAAATTTTACAATTTTTCAAAATATTTCCAATGTTTGACTTGTAATGATCATGAAATAGACCCCAAAGGCAAAAAATATATAATATATATATTTATGGTTAAATATAACCAATATTGGTTATACAGTGGAGCTAAAGAAGAGTTCGAAAAATGACGGAAAATCATTACGTAATATAAATATTTCCAGATTTATATAAACCCCCGCAAATGACTTGTGAAATTGAAATATTAAATTATGTCTTTTCTGTGCCCTATTTCATAAAAATTGACAATCCAACAATTTACAGGCGAAAAGTTGTAAAACCTACAATTTAATCAAAATTCAGAGTAATTAAGGTTTTTTAAAAATAAAATTTTCAAACTGCTGTAACAACTTTTCCAAATTTTTGTCTGTCAATATATATGAAATGGCGACTTGATTATGGTGACAAAGGTCTTAAAAAAAATTCAACAACATAACCTAAAAAAACAAAAAACAAATTATTGGAACTTCATAAATTAGATTAACGTTAACATCAAACCAAAAGTATTCCTTTTTTTTAATCATTAATTAATCATTGTTTTATTTTTAAACTATAATTTATTAATTAATTTTATTGATGGATTTAATTAATTTTTTTTTTTTTTTTTGAAAAAAAAAAACTTATTACAAGAATTATTTATTTTTATTAATAATGACATTTGGGAATAATTATTTAAAAAACATTTTGATAAATATTTCAGGAATCAATTTAAATATATAAATGTTTTTTTTTTTAATATTTAATTTGTATAATTAATTAAATAAATTATTAATAAAAATATTTTTTTTTTTAGGTATAATAATACAGAACTAATTAATGCATTTAATTTATTTAATTGTAATTAATTATGTATATATACTTGTACTCTAGTTAAAGTTTTATGTTAATTAACTTAAAAAAAAGTTAAAAATGCTAGAATCCATGAAAATATTCAATGACGTCAAATCACAATTGAAGTGAAATCAATGATGAGTTCGAATAACCTTTGTCTTTCGTTTGTGGATACGCTATAGTTAAATTAAAACCTTAAATTTCCACTGAATATGCGTAATATTTTATAAGGTTAATTAAGATCACAATCTAATTAATAAAACTGATTTAAATGAGTAGATTATTAGGGCAATAATTTTTAAATTTTAAGTGTTATAAACTAGAAAATAATTCACATTGATTGCATAATGTAAAACTGCTGAGTTTTATATTATAGTATAGAGTATACGGGATATAGTTCTCTTAAAGTGAAAAACGCAGCTACAAATAATTAATATATTTTCAGAATATCTAATGGAATCGGATGGATTTAGTTCGAAAAGATTAAGGTCAAATATCTTTATATGTAATTATCAAATATTCCGATTAAATATGTATCTAGAAAATATCATATTTCAGGATTATTTTGATTTGAAGAATTCCATTTAGAAATTTAAGATTTTATAATTTCAATTAAAAATTCAAGTATTTTATTATAAAATTTTTTTATAACATCCGTGAATCGGATATAATTTTTTTTGGAAGTAAAGGGTATCTTATTATTATGATTCTCTTTCACAGTTGTTTGTTAATAAGACAGTTATAGTGTTCCATGTTCAGAATAGTAGGAGTGGACTAGCAAATCTTAGAGGATATATTAGATATTATATAAATATTTCATTTTTAAATTTTTATTTAATTTTCAATTTATAGCGATCATCAGTGGCGGAGATGTTAAGGATATTCAATAAAATATTTGTAGTGATTATCTTTTAATAAAATATTTTTAAAGAAATCAATCTCTCAATCTATAAATGAATACGATTTTGAAAAATAAGGAATTTTAAAAACTAGCTTAATTGATATTTAAACATTTGTATTCTAAAGCTGTTACAAGGGTTGTTAAGGCAGTATCATCAATCTTTACAGATAACTGAAATGAAAACGAGGAAGTCCTTGTCAACTTTTAGATATCCGTGCATACCCACTATTATATATAAAATAAAATAAACCGTTATTTATTTCCCTTATATGCTATTACTACATTATATTACAAAAAAAATAAAAAAAAGTAAAATTGTTAAAAAAAATTTGACTCATCCTAACCTATAAATTTTGCTGAAAAAACCATAAAAAAAAAAAAATATAAGAAAAAAAAATTGGCCAAGTAACTTGCCCTATTACTTTACCTGCCCAGTTTTAATTTTAACCTCGTAGTTTCATTAGATTAGATTTAGATTTAGATTAGAACAGTTATCGAATTGACAATTTTGACAGCTACCCGAAAATGTGGCCGTTACATTTTGCCATTTTATATAGGTGCTTGCTCTATTATATAATTAACCGTGTGTAATTTTCATCCTCGTAGTACAATTAGTTTTGAAAAAAATCATATTTGTGCAAAAAAGTTGTATGGCAGCCCCCCGAAGCCTTGGCCCGATTTTAATCAAAAACAATAGTGAACCTAGAAATAGTCTAAAAATGACTTTGTGTGAATTTCAAAACTCTAGCCTTTTTAGTTTTTGAGTTATCGTGCTGACACACGGACGGACGGACGGACAGACACACATAGCTAGATCGATTGACTTTTCGATGCTGATGCGATACGTAACCTTGACACTATATCTAGCTCGTCTAGATCAATGCGTTACAAACGGAGGTGCAATTTTAACTTACCCTATCCATATATGTACACACCAGTATAAATATCGTAAAATTGTAAAATTATATCGTAATAATTAGATTTAATATAAAATAACTCTTGTGTAGAAAACTAGATGGCGCACAAATTTAACATTTATTCATTCATAATCTTATACAATAGCTACAGTTGAGTAACTAACGGCTTAGTCAATATAACGATTTAAGAAACTGAAGCCTAAAACTTTTTGTCAAAAATATCATAAATCTGATTATATTTTAAAGTTGTGACTATGTAGTAATTACTGATCATATTACATTTAAATCTGTTATGTATATCTTAAATATATGTTAATGTTAATTATTATTGAACGTTTTTTTTTGTATTTAAATTTTTTCCTTAAAACTTACAATACAAATCACTATTAGATCGCCATCACCCAAAAGGGTTCTAATATCAAATTTGTAAAACTAACAATAGGAATTGTGTTGAAACAATTTTTAGGAATTGTGTTGAAAAAAAAAATACAATATTCGACCTATGGTGTTAGTGAAAAAAAATCATGGTTAAAAATTTAGAATTATTAAAATGAATGAAGTACAGGATTAATTAATTATTATAGGCTAAAAGTTAAAAACTGTTGATTGTAGTTCATATTTTATTTACTATAGATAATATTCGCCATTCAGTATAATTTGTCGTAGTAAGCAACAACTGAGACCATATTCAACTATTTGTTAGTAACCTTCAGTTATCTGTTGAGATTTAATTTTGCTTTAGAATTTTAAAATAATAATCTATCTGTTAGGCACTTTTTTTCTTGGTTGAAGGACATTTTAAGAAACCAGTCCCTTAATGAAAGTCCCTTTAAAAATTCTAGATTTTATAACCTACCTTGTTGTTAATTCATTTAACTATTCAAAATACATTATGAAGTTGAGTAGAAGTCCTTTTCTACCTTTATTATTTTATTATAAGTTATTTTAATTCAAAAATAAAAAAATATTTTACAATTTTTGCAAATAGGTTATGATGAGTATTTATTTTTCAAAAATTAATATCCTTATAATTCCTTTAATACACACATACAATATATTTAAATACCAACATCATTTTTATTAAATTAAAAATTTCAAAGTTCAAATAAACCTACAATTGATAGAACAATAGAATAGAACTTTACTCCAAAAATAGGTATTAAAATTAAATAATACATCATTTCATTTGTTGTTGTTTTCTTTTGTTTTTCTTATCCTTAATAAAAATTTTTAAGAACGAAATTTCCATTTTTATTTTTTTTTGAAAATATCTAATCACATAATTTTCCTAGTCCGTGAAAATTTTTTTTCTTTCAAACCTTTAATTTTTTTATAATATTATGGTTATACATTATTTGTTTAAATTTTACACATAGACAAATCTTACTATTAATAAATGCACACATACATGCATACAACAAATAGAAAAATTTTTCGACAAATAGAAAATTTGTTTTTACTTAAAAAAAAAATTTTTCTTAATATATTATTCTAATATTATATATTTAAATATTATTTTTATTATTATACATTATTACTATTATAAATTTTTGTCTATGATACTTAAAATGTATATATATATATATAATGGTTTTTTGAAAATTACCTGTTTTTTTTTTACCTTAACATATACGAAAAACTTGAAAATATAATGTAACCTATGATATTTTTGTTTACAAGTTTTCAGGATCATTTTTTTGTATATACTCGTATCTACATTTACATATATATGATATCCTGCAGGAGGAAAAAAAAAATAAAAACAAAAAAAAAATGGAAACTAAAACACAACAATTACGAAAAAAAAAGAAAAGACTAGGAGAACAAAAAAAAAAAAAAAACAGGTATTTTTATTTTGCCGATGCTTGAAATCAAGTAAAAAATTTTCCAAGACAAGACATGGAAAATTATAGTAAAGTTAGAAAAATTATTCTGATTTACAAAAGGTATAAAAGCTTTCTTTCTCTCTCTTTTGCAAAAGAAAAAATACGTAATATATCAAATCTAAAGTAAAGTGATTAAAAAATAGTTTTCCTATTGAAATTCTCTTATAGTTTATCATAGCCACAGATAATATTAAATTCAAGTTAAAATGGAAGAATAATGGAGAAATAAAATGAAGCAACAACAAGTACGACCTAATCATCAGGCAAAGAAAAAATATAGCTGGATAGCGTGCATGCTTAGAATAAGCAACTCAATCGTCAAACCAGCCCTAGACTGGAACCTTTAACGTAAAAAAAAGTGTGGTTATCCTAAACTATGTACGTGGAGAAAACTTATAACAAACAAAGAACTATGAAGAAATCCAAGAAGTAGGTAACCCTTGGATACAAATTAAGGCGCTTGCACTCTAAAATATTGTTAGATGGAGTTGTAATCTGGAAGCTTTATTCTCATCAAGCAAGTAGACAAAGATAAAATAGAAATTAAATTTCTTATAAAATACTAAGATTAGAATTGTGTAGTCTTAAAACAGTATGTAATAGAGATGTTAGTGGTAAAGTAGGTAATCCTTTAATCTCTAACTGAGATATTTGTAAGTTCAAGAACAGAAGATCGCAAGAATATTTTATTAAAAAGAAAGGATTTATTAACACATACCCCTTGGAACTACACATATACGACCCCTTGGAACTACATAATTATGATTTAAAGTATATATATATAAAAAAAATAAATAATATTACTATTAGATTATTATTAATATAGAGAAATTCATTTTTCATGCTTTTTATTAAATTTTTTTTATTAATATATCATAACTAATGTAATTTGTAAAATCATCATCATTATATAAATAAAATCTGAAAAACTACTAAAGCGAAAACTACTACCATGTATTTGAGTGACACAAAGCAATAATGAAGAAGATTAAGACAAATTATTAGATTTTTTAATTTGTATGGTACTTGAGGACATATCCTTTAAAGAAAATTAAGAGTATTAATGCATTTTTACATGAGTTTAAATGGTGTGTGAATTACGAAATGTATACACTCATTAAAATAATAAATTATACTTATATTCATCTGATGCTTGGTGTAGGAATTTTAGATTTTTAAAATAATTTCAATTTTAATTTCACTCAAATTTATTTATTTTCTCAAATAAGTATTTCGTCTACGACATTCCGACTTCATCAGTGGCAGCACTCTTGAAACGAGTAAAATTAAAATAAAACTACTCGGCTTTTTATTTATTTTATATACATTCCACTCAAACCCTCAATAATAAATTAAATATACAATATTCTTTTTTAAAGCTTTCTCTTAATTTATCTAACACATACACAATTACAAAGTTCAACACTTACTAAATTTAAAAATGTAAAATAATATTTTAGAAAAGAAAAGAGCAGTGGAGAATAATTGTCCTCGAATTGCTCATTTTTAATTTGTGATTATAATTATGCTTACAATACTTCTAACATAACTATCTTAATAGCTCTCCTTCTTCAATAGTTCAAAATTGGTATTCTTGCGAAGGCTTGTAAAATACTGAATACATTCTATACCTGAATCAATTAAAAAAATTCACTAAATTTTTTCACACTGACTTCTGAATGTCCTTAATAATTTTTGATTTTAATTTAACCGATTACAATACTTAATTCATTTATATTTATCTATACAAGGAAGTAAACATAAACTAATGTGATTAAATATTGTTTGTTGTTTTTTGTAGTTGTTTTTGTTGTCAAGGATTTTCGTTGAATTTTTTTTGTTTTTCTGTTTTATTTTTTTTCCTACTAACCTCGCATATTTTGAATTTAAATGCTTCATAAAGAATATGTTTCTTCGTATCTTAGTACTAAAAAAAAAAAAAAAAAAAAACAAAACGCAAATAAAAATAAGAAAATTTTTATATTTCGAATCTACTGAGATTCTTATAGTAGTGCAGCACATCCCATACTCACATTTATAATATTAAAAAAAAAATATTATAAAATATTGTAAGAAGTTTCTGAAAAAAGAATTTTCCTATATTTTATTATTTTTTTTTTTTTTTTTTTTTTATTATTTTTGCATACTTTTCAATTTATATACACACACTATACTTTTCTTATTATTAATACTCGAGAAAGTAAAAAGGAAGATTCATATATACATATATTTTATGTTTATTTTATGTTTTTTTTTTTTTAATGTGTTCTGTGTAGTATATTGC
This sequence comes from Dolichopus griseipennis, assembly GCA_963082915.1. Classification (NCBI taxonomy): domain Eukaryota; kingdom Metazoa; phylum Arthropoda; class Insecta; order Diptera; family Dolichopodidae; genus Dolichopus; species Dolichopus griseipennis. Next base: position 64,735,306 of record OY720443.1, read on the forward strand.
AAGTAATTCTTACAACTCTTTATCTTTTACTACTTTGTCTTCTTCGTTGATATAGTACCGTTATATTGTGTTTAGTATCTTATGATTTTGATAGTATAGTTTTACATTTTAGGAGTTTCCTTGGGCTTTTTCTTTTATACTATCAAAATATGTAATAATAAAAAAAAAACAAATATATATATGTATATACATTTGTATATATTAAAATAATCTTTTTAAATATATATGAATACACTAATGTTAAAGAGTAGTGTAACACTTTTGGGACAAATTAGAGTTCTGTCATAATTAAAGAATTTATGGATTTTCAACGAAAATAAAAGGAAATAAAATTAAAAAGAAGTTAAAAAATAACTAAAATCATATGGGAAACTTTTGTTAAGGATATTAAATAGTTTAAAGTATTTATAAGATTCCTTTATAAGAGATATAAAATTTTATAAGAGATATAAAATCGTTTTTGAACTGCGTCAATCATTTTACAAGTCCTTCATAAAGTGTTTTTTTTTTGTTTTGTGCCTTATTATTCACTTTGGGAACATAGAGCTTCCACAAAGACTCTTCAATTATTTCTGTTTTGTGTCATTTTATTTATTTCTAACCATGATTTCTCAAATAGGGCACTCTTTTCGTACCTGTCTCCTGCAGGTGGCTTTAACCCCTTAAAAACATTTTTTTTGCCCTGGGGGTTCTACTCTAGCGCTTAGCAAGCCACTTATGCTGTTGGACGCCTTAGAATTATACCAATCTACTTCCTCTTCTTTTCAATATTTGGATCCATATCGACTCTTGCCTCGTTACTACCTAAAGCTCTTCCGACACATTTTACAAATATTTATTTACAAATAGTAAGTAAAGTAGTTTCTGTATATTATTTTGAGATGCGTATTTATTTACAAATACTTTTAGATTTTATATATTATTTCTAGATACAAGCGATGTCTCGCTTTTCTATAGCAACACCAATTTGACACCACACGTCTCGAAAATTCTGTTTTTCGTTTCGCGAGCTTTGGGGGATTTCAATGTCGACGACAGCCTTTCGAAGACACTACTGCATTTTTCTATTCTGCGTTACATATTACTATTTGTGCCACCATCTGTTGATTGTATGCTTCCCAAGTATTAAAATTCTGATACATCTTCAATTTAGGTTTTATAAATACTGGGCCCTATTGCAATAACAGTTATCACTTAAGAAATAATCATTTTTTTTTATAAAAAATGGTGGTTGGTGGTTGCGCGTATGCGCAACGAAAATTTTGATAATTTGATTATTTCAGTAGTGATAAGTTGTTGGTGCAATAGGGCCCAGGTTTTCGGTTTTTCGAATTCGAAATTAAATGTATTCTACAAATGATATTATCAGCAGTTTCTGTGAGAGTTTCCAAGGGATTCAACACCTTCAGATTAAAACACTAACACCTTAAGCACCATACCCTTGGTCAAATATTAAAAAAAAACACTTCTGCAACCCATATTTTTGTCTGCAACTGTATCCACACTAATTCAATATTCATATAGGTTTATATATTATATAATATAAAAAGAAAAAAATTATTTAGTAGATATTAAAAAAAAAAAACCCACAAAAATTGGAAGATTTCTCTTACTTATATTTACGTGTAGTTTTTAATAGTAAAAGTGGTTACATTACAATGTATTTTTTGTTTTTTACTGCTTGCATAGTCTCTTGCCTTGATACAAGATACTTTATAACTGTATATATACCTTTTGTTAAATTGGAGATTTAAAAAAAAAAAAAGCTTGTAAAAGAATAAAATAGGATCAAAAGCAACAGAAAATAACAAATTTACTACAAAATCATTGTGAAATATTTTAAGCTAAATGAAAAATGACATTTTTCTTTGCAGTATAACAAAAATGAAAAAAAAAAAAAAATGGAAAATATAAAAAAAAAAAACAATGAAAAATGAAAATAAAAAAAAAAATAACGGTAACAAGAATAAATAAATCTAAAAAACAATTTAGAAATGGAATAAATTGTGCAAATTGGTTGGTTGCTACTTATTTGATGAACAAAAAAAAAATACAGTTATATGTGTATATTATATCTCTATCCTCTATATATATATGTACATATATAGAAATTATGTATATTTAAATATTTATACATATATAAATATGTACATAATAAAAATGTTGATTTTAAATTCCCATGATTATATTTAGAAATGAGATGTGAATAATACAGTAGTAGTTACCTTATATTATAAAATAGTATTAGACGTTATATTTAAAAAAAAATTTTTGAAAAAAAAAAATAAAATAAAATAAAATAAATCTTATTAAATTAAAAAATTTTCTAAAAACTTCAAGTTTCTTAATGTTTTTAAACATATTGGATAACCCATCACATATATACCAAAAAAATAAATATATATACATAATATATTCATATAAGTTTACCATATATACAAGTATATTTTACCCTATATATATATATATATATATTAATATTATAATCAAATTAGATGAGTAAATGTAAAGTTAATGTCGTAATCAATTTAAAATAAAATTAGTTTTTCAAAATATGCTTTTGTTTCGTTGGTTCCATTGTTTTGATTGTTGTTTTTGTTTTTCTTTTTATTTTTTTTTTGTTTTTTTTTTTTTGATAAAGTACTTTTACTAATTGATTAAACAATTAGATTTAAAAAAAAAATTTCTAAGGAAAAATCTAAATTTAAGTTAGAAATATTCGAACAAAATTTTTATTATAATTTTTGATATCTTTTTTATCTATGTTGAATACCAGTATATTTTATTTGAAAATTTTTAAGTTAATCAGTTTAAAAGTGCTCTATATGCATATGGGTAGCTGTAAAATAGGTTTATACGAAAAAAACCGCTAGAAAATTCTAATAATATTAGTTGAATAAAGGTACCAGGATATTTTGATCATTCATTGGAATTATTTATATGAGTCAAATAGAATGTTACTGAAATGGGGTTAAAAATTGATATGAAGTATATGAGAATATCAAAATTGATTTAATATAAATTTAGTTTGAAAGTGTATCAGTATATTGTTAATTGCTTTGGACTGATTGGAGTTCAATTAGCTGTTTTTTTTTTTGGTTTGTTTACTAACACTCTATGAGGGAGGCTTCCACTTGACATTTCTATTTTACAAGGTTACTTACTGATTTTTTTCCAATCTTTCATTGGGGGTTGCATTGGCTTAGTTCGCTTTTTTATGATGCGTTTTCATGTGTTCTTTAGACGTTCACGAACATTTTTAGAATGTTTCTTTAGCTTATGATATATTCATTTCCTATTTTACATTGTCTCAAAAATTCCTTGTCGCTTCTGACCAGTCAGAATATTCAGGACCTAAAATGCTTCCTTGGATCACTCCACCTTGTATGCTTTTTACCTGAGACTATTCATATCCTTGTTTTAAATGAAAAACCCTGTTGTTTAAGTAATATTTTAAAATATCTACCTACCAAGTTTTTTTGGAGCAGTCGATATAAATTTCTTGTCATGGGCTTTCATGCCATACTATTAACTTATTCTATTGTTAATGTTTTTTTAACTAATATAGCAAACTTTTTATTATAGAATAAAAAGTTTTGTGATTCTCAGCAAGCGTAACACATTAAGCAAAAATGGTGTTATCACAGCAAAAATGAGCCCATCGAGCGCGTTGTTTGTTTTAAATAACTTGATTGTCATCTAAAAAGTTATACCACAGAGAAAGAGGTTACATGTAGAATTGAAATGACAAGAAGTTCCTTTGTAAAATATAGAAATGTACTTTTTAATCGAGAAATAAACATCAAACTCCGATTACCGTATCTTAAGTGTTATGTTTGGTCTGTATTTTTATATGGAGTAAAAGCATGGACGCTTAAGGTAACAGATTTAAATAAACTTGAAGCTTTTGAAATGTGGTGTTATGGAAGAATACTCAAAATTTCATACACCGATTGAGTTACAAACCTTAAAGTTCTTAGAAAATTAAATATAAATAAAGAACCCCTTTTTATTTTTAAATGCAGAAAGCTTAGTTACTTTGGTCTCATCATACGACAAGAGGAGAATCAGGAGGAAACAAATGTCGTGGCTGAGAAATATTCGCAACTTAACTAGAGCTGGTTCACAGTCCAAGTTGCAGAGAAGAATATTCCAATGTCATCGCAAGCCTATACAGTAAAACGTGTATAAAGTGATCGCTTAAAATTCAGTATTGGTTTGGCAGTAGAAGAAAAAGAATGCTTCTTTGTAAATCTAAATTTGGGATTTCGGATGACATTATGATCTTCAATCAAAGGTTGAAGTCGTGTTTCAGTAAATTTTTCAAACAATTTAGAGATCGCTGATAGTAATGAGATCGGTTTATATGATTTAACGTCATTTGTCGATTTACAGGATTTGTGTTTTTTATAATTATTTTTGCAACCATACATAACATGTGTTATACCTTCTTTTAATTATTGCGCTAATGATCTAAGTCAATCAATATATTTATAACTTTCTTTGGTAATTGTTTCAGAATAACTATAGTCTTTTAATAATTTCTTCACTTTGGGGTTTTTCTTTATATTGACATCAGATACAATATTGTTTAGCATAAATGTTTCGAAAAAGTGCTCTGTATAGATATAAGCCTTTCATTTATCGCTGCTCTCGATAAATGATCGATCTTGGACTCATCCATCGTTTTTCCTTATTAGTACGGAATGGCTATCTGATAGTTTCTTTGTACTCCATAAAGAATAGTTAGTTTCTTTCGTGGCTGTTAAGTTTTCTAAATATTTTCGAACCGAGTCTTCTATAAATTTATTTATCTCTGTTGTAAATACAGCTGATTTTCTATTTGGTGTGTTTTTGTCTGCTGGATCACGTGTTTGTTGCCATCTCTTTCTAGCTTTTAATTTTTCTCTAAATTTATGAAGAATGTGAGCTGGATAACTTGTACTTCTTGTTCAGTCATCTAAAAAAAAAATCTTAAAGAATTTATCTTTAGGTTACAAGAATAGTTAATTAGATGTTAGTAAAGTTAATACGTTGTTCAACCATTAGCACTTGAATTTGAAGTGAAATGTAACACTACAAATGCTTATTTTTAAATTGCTCTTAAAAGTTCAGATGTATAAAACATTTTACGATAGAAATCACAAAAAAATTCTACAGATAATTTATTTAAAAAGGGGAAGAGTATAGTAGAGCACACGGTGTTAACGATGGGATACCTGTATGACTGTAATATAGATTTGGAAAAATTTTAAATACACAACTTATTAGGCTTTCAGTTATAAAAAGATAAAATGGCTACACTGACTATATTTTATTCAGATGACCAACGTTAAAGTTAACTACTACTGACAAAATTCAAACATCCAGCTTTTTTATGTTTGGAGTAATGCTCATTCAAAAGAAGAAATTGTATGAAAGCTACTCGAAACCATTACAGTAGACCAACCAAATTTTGCACAAACTTTGACCATAAAACTAAATTATTTTTGTCTATAAAAACAAGAATTCCCAAAAAGGATAGCATTATGACATTTAAAAATTTCATTTAGCAACATCCATTTTCCTTACTAATCTAATTTGACATAAAATAATTCAAATGGAATTTATAAGAACTAATAACTGTTTTTTCAAATTTGTTAACTGGCTATTCATTAAGAAATGTTAACAGCATTCTATAATTTTTTTTTTTAATTACCAATTTGGTCGTTTTTAAATATTGAGTTTCGAAAACAGTTCTTAAATCTTAATATCCGTCAATTTTTTTAAAGTTGTCAATCACTATTTGAAATTTAATGATTGCTATTAAATTTTATTTTACCTTTTTTATTTAAAATAAAACTAAAATCTGACAAAATTCTGAAATTATTCATTAAAATTTTTTGTACAATTCTCAGAAATGACTACTGAAAATTTTCCAATTTTCATCAAGAACCAAATCTTAATAATCGTATACAGGGTGTTTCTTAAAAAATACTTATAAGTTGATAAAAAAAAAAAAAAGTGGTTTTTTTCAAAAAAAAATTTTTAATATTTCAACATTTTTTAAATTTAAAAAGTCGCAGTTTTGAAACTGTAAAATATAAAAAATGAAAGATAATTTATTAAGCTTTCGAATACAAAATTTTCATAAGTACTCTAAACTAAGATACGGAGACTTAAATTTAATTTAAGTCTCCTTATCTTAGAAGCTAGAAGAGGCCTAGCTTAGCTGCCATACACAAAATGTATCAACTCATAAATATCTATGCTGTGTTATGCAGCAGCGCACTTTATTAGGAAACACCCTGTATATATATTTTAATTTAATTTTAACTAAGATCCATCTATATTGCGTAATAAAATCAAATAAAAATATCAATAATATAATTAATGAATTTATTAAAATCATTGCAACACTATTATTTTATTATATCATATTTTTTTTTTTAATAGATTCAATATACAAATTAGCTTCTCTGTTTACTAGTTAGTATATAATTTATTAATATTATGGACACAAATATATATATATATATATATATTATTTTATACATTTTCAAATTATCTACATTTTTAAATATATTACGTCTTTTAAAATTCCGTTTAAATTAATATACAATTTAATTTTAGTTATCAACTTGTTGCATTTAAAAAACTCTTTCTATAAATTTTTTGATTATGTTGTTTTTGTGTTTGTAGTTGTTGTTGTTTTTTTTTTGTTACTTTGAATTTCCCATCTGATTTCAATCGTTTATATTTCAAAAAAAAAAAAAAAAACTATAATTTTATAATATACGTATCATTTTATTTGTATATATAAAATGCATAAATATATGTATGTGTTTAAAAATATAATATATATTTGTATTTTTCTGATCCAATATTCTAGACAAAAAATACAGAAAAAGAACAACAACAATAATAATAAGAACAAATATTAAAATTACTTAACAAATTGCAAATAAAATCCTTGCATAATGTGAGCCTTAACTTTCAAAATACCATAAGATAACTTGTTTTTAATATGTATGTATATATATTATATACATATATAAATATTTGTATATATATGTATATTTATTTAGATATATATATATGTAGATATTTATAGAGATATTAAAATGATATTATTGTTAGGTAAGTAGTATAATTTATATATATATATAAAAATATATAGTAGATAGTTGTAGTTTTTCACCTGATGAAAATAATATATATATATATATATATATATAGATACAATATTACCTTGGGATACTTGTCGTTATCTCTCTCTCATATCCTCTTTATTTTTTTTAAACGATAATATGCAGATTTGTTTGTATATCATCCTTAGAGAGACATTAATGGAAAACTAAAAAAAAAAAACAAAAACAACAAAAACAAAAAGAACAAACAAAAGTAAAAACAAGATATTATATAAAAAAAAAAATAAAATTATGTTGTTAGAAAAGAAAAAGCCTTCAACAAGTTTCTTTTTCTCTTATTTTATAATTTTTTATCTTTTTGTTTTCACTTGTTCATGTTTTTTTGTTGTTGTTTTTATTTTTGTTTTTGTTATTTTTCTTATCTTTTTTATATATAAAATTGTTGAACATATTAACACATACAAGTACAAAATAATAATAATAAGAAAAATAAGGATTATTAACGAATTGATATGATAATATATACTGGAAGATGAGAATATGTTTTTTTTTTAAAAGATGACAATAGAAAAGGATCAGTTGTTAAATAGGGATTTAATTAAAAAAAAAATTGAAAAATGAAAAGCATATGAGTATGAATTTTATTAAAAAAACAAAAAAAAAACAAATTTTCAAAATTAATAAGTGTTTTAATAATATTTATTTATAATTCTATGTATTTATTAATTAAAAATTTTAATTTTATTGTTTAAAAGGTTAAGTTTACAAAATTTTCCAAAATATAAAACATAGTCATTCTTATGTCATAAATGAAATATGTCATAAGATAATTGATTCAATATATAATTACCTTAAACAATATATTGTATTATATTAATTTACTCTACTGATTAATTTTGTATATATATATATAGTTAATTAATAGGATTATGATCTGTTTACTTATAAGTATATATATAGTTGTATACCTTATATATATACCTTACGTATAGTTTAAGTTTAAGTATTGTATAGATAATTAAGTGGTTATATTATTTTAAAATTATAATCTAAAGATTTTGTAATTCAATAAAAAATTTTTTTTTTTTTTAAATATATATGTAATAAATAAAATTAAAATATGATTGTCATTAAATAAATATAATAATATACATAGATAGTTAATTAAGTAGGCTGTTTAATGGGTATGTATGTGTGCATATAAAATATTTTGAAGTTGAGATTGTTATAATTCATGTTACAAAGAAATTGGAAAATCATTTAAGGCTGGGTGGCGCAGCGGTTGAGTGTCAACCTTTCATGCTAAAGGTCCGGACTCGAATCCTAGTGAAAGTGAAAAAAAAAACTTTTCTGGTTTTCGACTCGAATCAGCTACCATTTGCCATTGGAGTCAATGGCATAATCAATAATTAATTATTATATATCCTTAATAAAAAATACATTAATATATAACAAAATATAAACAAATAATTTAATTGAATAATATAACTCACAGATATAGAATATCATATAACTCAAATACAAAATATTACAAAATAAACAAGAAATAGAATTGTAACTATTGAAAATCTAAGACGTGTTATAAGGTCTTCTAATAACACGAATATAATATGACCCCCTGTTCCAACATGTACCTATGGTATAGACAGGCTTATTAGCCTAGCAGTTGAACAGTTAGCGCTTAAAAAAAAAAAAAAAAAAAATATCCCCTTACTATGATTTCTTCACGCATTTAAATTGATTGTTTCTAGCTTTAAAATGAAGGTATATCATTTTATTCTGAAGTTATTCGAATTAATCGAAAGTCCATTTCCTGTTCGGTTCTTATTAATCTTAGAGTAAATTTTACAGTTTTCTAAATTTTAATTTCAAACTTTTGTAAAATTAGTGGAGGCGATTTTCATTCATGCACCCTAAAATTGCTAAGATGGCAAGGCACAATCCATAAAATTTTTTTTCGTAATCTAGGCTTGCGGTAATGTGACGATTATTCATTCGACGGGTTTTCGAAATTAGATTTTTACATTTCGAAAACTTTTTAAACGTTTTAGAAACCTTCTTTTCAATTTTTAATCATAATTATTTTGGCACCTAATATCGCAGGACTTTTAAAGATAGTTAATTTTCAAAAAGGGATTTGCTTAGCTCTAATATATTTGTTAAGATTAGTTTTAATTAAGATTATTTTGTTTAAATGTTTATATTTAAAAGTTTCTTTATTAGATTATATCAATCAAAGATAGATAATACTTTTGGAGGATAACACACTAATCTAATATTTTGTAATTTAAAGAACCATCGCGACAAAAGTACAGTTTCAAGTTTAATTTTCAAAATTTTAATGTTTCGATGCTTAAATTATCAGTTTCTCTGATTTCCAGATGTTTCTACTCCAAATAATTCAACTTCAATCTGTATTAAATTTTTCTTATTAATATCTTAAAGATACGTCCCAACTTTTCTGGGTTTTCTTTTAAAAAAAAAAAATTAAAATTTAATTTTAATAAAATAAAAATATTTCTCATAGGATTTGAATAATATAATAAAAATTGAATAATAAAGAAGTTCTCAATATCTTTAATTGACATTCTGATAGTTAAAATGTGCAAAACATTATATATTTAGTTTAATAATATCAAAGAATATCTTAAATGTTTTTATTATATATATATATATAAAATTTTATGTAAGTAGTTTTAAAATGAATACTTGTAAATCTTCTATTATATTAAAAGCAAATATCCTTTAAAATAAAGAGTTTTTTTTTCATGTTTAATATGAACAGATCCTTTAAATTTAATAAATAAAGGATAATAATAATATTGGATGTAATAATAGTATTGTACAGTGGTCATAATATGACAAGTAAAGAAATTTGATTAAAAATTTATTGATTTGTTCGAATTTCACCCATTTTACGGCTATTGTGAATATTCTTCGTTTTTTGATTATAGTTCAGAAAAACTCGATCGTTTATTATTATTTAAAAAAATTTTACTTCGAATGAAGGTCAATTCTAATGAAGATGTGATACAAACTTAAAAAAGTTTTTTAAACTAATTCAACTTTTCCAAATATGTATCTTGTATACTAGTATAGAGACCGTACTTAAAAGGAAAACACTAAATTTGACCGATAAATAGAAAATCCCTGGTGCATGAATCAGCAAACATGTTTATCATCTTGATCCATCTTTGATCATCCTAAAATAAATCCTAACTTTTGTAACATAAGAACTTTAATCTAAATATCATCATTACAGATATCAAATAATATTATTTTTTTTTTTTAAAGCTATTGCATTTACCGTTAAAATACCTTGCATCCGAATTTAATTATAATGATCAAATATCACTGGCTCAGTTTTGGACACTGAACCAGTCAGTTTATATTAAATCTTATGAAATTTAATTGATAATAGAAACAATTTTGAGAACAAACATGTCTGGCTGCCAACATTTCCCCGCCTTACAATAATATTAAAATATGTATAATCGAACTGTGAATTAAAAATAAATAAATAAATGTTTCTATTTAATCTTTGTATATATGCATATAGATATATATATATATATATATAGATAGCAGTAAGATATTTGTCATTTGAGAATTAAATGCATTATAAGTATTTCGCAAATAAAAATGTCACAAATAATACATTTCTAATACTTGAGTATAAATTTGTGTCCTTTTGTTACTTGCTTTTTAAAATTATTTGACCATAAAATGTCATTTTCAAATGTTATTTAAATAAAATTTTGAAATTTTGTTTTGTATAAAGTTTTGATACTAAAAGTTTTTTGACACTGTTATTTTGTTCGAAAATATGATGGGTTTTAATCGAAGACGTGAAATAAAGATCTAAATAAAGTCCCCAGCAATGGTAAATGAGAGAAAATACCGCAGGGTATTATTTTATATTATTTTATATTAAAAACCGGAGTCTTATATCTTATCTCTTTGTATACCTATATAAGGCTTCAAATTTTTGACTTGTATTCGAATTCAGGATATTCGATTTTTTGAGTATTTATGTATGTTGTTGGGACTCTGATTCCTCTGAATTAGGAGAAATTTTAGAATTAAGTGCTAAATTTTGGTAAAGGGGAATATCTAGGTATCTGATTTTGAATCTAACTCTAAGATCCCTCAATAACCTCATCTACATGTATTTTGAAGCAGTTCTAGGAAAGGGGGAATATATTGATTTTGTAAACAGCTGTAAAATCCTTACTAACTTGGAATCTCGCTTATATTATATTCAAAAATAAAATTTATTAGTTGGGCCGGTCACATAGAATGTATGGCAGAATCCCGCATTCGAAAGAAAGTATTGAATGGGAAAGTAGATAGAAAAAGATCAGTAGGGAAGAAGAGAAATCGATGGATTGATGCCGTCAAATTAGGCGCTGTACCAATGGCTTGGATAACTGCAGTTCAAGATCGAGCGAACTGGAAGAGAATGATTAAGGAGGCCAAAATTCGAAAACGTTCAGTAGCGCCATAGAAGAAGAAGAATAAAAATTTTCCATAAGAATTATGGAAAAAGGGCAAATACGTTTTGGCTAAATTTAATCTGGTCATTCTTTTTTTTCAAATCCGCCTGCTTGCTATGACAATTTTGTTTCTGAATTTTTTTCAGGTGTAAGTATTACCAAAGTGGATTTAATGAAACCAGGGCCATATATCTCATTAGACCACCAGAAATGAGAAGGTTACAAAAATCTACAAATTTTGGAAGAAGACAAACAATTTTATACATTAAATGCTATTTTGGGCGGAAAACTTTAACCCACAGCATCCTCACCTTTCATTAATAAAAGTTTTTTCTTTAATTCTTAGATTTTTAAAACATTTAAACTTTTTAAATAATAACGTATTACTATATTGTAGTTGGAGTATGTATATCACATTTTCAATAAAAATAATAAGTTTATTAACTTTTTATTAATTTCATTTAATATCCAAGTACATGAATCAAAGGAAAAGGTACTATTACTTTAATTTTATTATATATTTTTTTAGCATATTTTCAAAACCAATTTTTAAAAAGATGCATCTAAATTGTTTGACTCTCTTAATTTGTTCGTCTATCCGGGTGTTCATAAAATTTTTCCAACCTTTTTTCAAGTAAAACATTGGAATTTGAACTACTGATAGGTATTCCAAAAAATTAATTTGATGAAACTACTCTTTACTGTTACCACTTCCGTTACGGCGCTACAGCCTTAAAGTCAGTAGGTTTTTAACGAGAGTTAATGGAAAACATCGAAAGCCATCCAGAGTTACAACAGCAAATTTACAAAACTAAGGTGTTGTTGAACTCTAACTAACTCACCTTCCTTTTAAAGCCAAACTTGAAACAAACTTTAAATATAGATGGAATTTCATATCAAATTGGATATCATAAAGATGGAAGTTAATATTGTTCTTTAAATGTTGAGGATCGTATATATTATATGAATTACTAATTTTAAAAAACACATTACATGGTGTTACTGATTCCATAAACGCGACGAACACATAAAAATCGAATTTCCATAATTAGGGCTATTTTACTAATTCAAAAGACAAAAGTGTAGGGATCATCATTTGTCAGAAGCAACCCGTAACCCGGCTTCACAAAACCCGCTTTCCAAAAATTCCGTTATTTAAAAATCACGCTTTCATAAAACCCCGCTTTTAGTACATAATGTGTCATCCATTCGTTCGTCTGTACCCGCAACGTTTTGGTTTTATGCCTTTCTAAAACTTTCATTTATATATATAAGTGGAATTTTGCGAAGAAGCGTGATTTCGAAAGTGGGATTTTGGGAAAGCGGGATTTTGGTAAATTTGGACCCAAGACCCCATCTGTCGCACTCCTTGTTTAAAATTGGAAAACTTTGTGAGAAGGCGTTAATTGTTTGATTTCTTTGGAGCAGGTGTTCGTCTCTACTAGATTCAATTCTTTAATTTATCCTCCCAATTTATTGAGGAAAACTATTTAATTTAAAAAATGTGCTTTTACCCTTAACCCTTAATTTATTTCATTACTTCTGTTTTCGTACACTTCAGATAAAAACGTTCTTTTAGAACAAATGGTTTTATTTTTCAATTCCATTTTTCAACAAAATAAAAAAAATTTCCTAAAGGAAATTTGTTAAAATTTATCTGCAAGTTTGTATGTGTTAGTGTCTATTTTTTTTTTGCGTTTTTAGCTTTTGTTCAAAACGAATATTTCACACTACAAATTTAAAAATTAATTAATTTTTTCACTTCGGTTTTTTTTGTAACTAAAAATGAAAAAAAAACACAAAAATAAAGAAAATAGAAAATGAAACTAAAACTAAAAAGTTAAATGGCCTAAAGCAATATATTTGATCAAGCACTTAAAAGGTGACATCCTATACTATTAAATTCTTATAGAATTTTTTTTTTTTAATAAAATAAAATTTTGCTCTGGAATATTGTTTTTTTTTTTAAGTTCTTCTTTCATTCCATTTATTAACACTTTTACTTCGAGTATTTTCTGCTTAGCAGGAAATGAAAAATTTTTCTGGGAAATCGAAATTATATCGATATAAGTGAGAGTATAAAAGCTAATAGAGTGACAATTGCAGATGCACTCAGGATTGAAAAAAAAAAAACCAAAATAAATTTTTCCATTTTTTTATAAAAAAAAAAAAATATAAAAAATGCATAAAAGCTGGATACAAAAAAAAAATGTTTTGTTCAATTTTTTCCTCCTTTTTCATGTTCATTATTGTTGTTTCCATTTATGGTGTTAATACCAAAGCTTTTAACATTCAAAGGATAACAAAAAAAAATAACAACAAAAATATAATGTACAGTTGTTAAGTCAGTGATGGAATTAAAAAATTTGACCAGCGGTTCGATGTTCATATGCTAAAACTTTAATTAAAGTTCACCAAAAGTCAATGTAAAATATTTTATAACTGTAAATCCTGCAAATGAATTTTCAACACAATCTTTGATTCTTTGACTTTATAGTTTTTACCCACTAAAATTTAAATAGCAAAAGCACCATATGGCATTCACCAAGTTGTTTAAACTAAGCTTCATTTTCATATTATATTTAAAGACCGTTGTTGACTAGGGTGTAGTCATTTTATAGGATAATAAATACACAAATGCTAAATTTCGTGCGCTATCTATTTATCTTCCACAAGATTTATAAATTTTTAATTTATCTTTATTGGGTTTGAATTGACCATGGTTTGAACCCGAAACCTTCCACTTGGAAAATCGATGTCTTAACAATTACGCCATTGTTCAGATGGGAAACCGATGTTGCCATTGCTCATACTTTTGTGTATCATTTTACTTATTTCGACGTCTTAAAATTACCTGACTTAATCTACCCAGATATGAAGAGTATAATGCCAACAAATTTTATTAGAAAAAAGGGAATGAAAATAAAAGAATGAAATTATGATGAGCGTAAGTCATGATAAATATATCATATTGAAATAGAAAAGTGATCTACAGTTATATACTAGCAGAATTTACATATTTTCTTTCAAGTTTTTAAATTTTCATTCAAACTAGCATATATAAAAATGTAAGACCTTAATTAATTTCCATTCTTTGTGAACAGCTCAAATAACGATTTGTGAACAACTCTAAATTATTAGAAGATTTCTTAATGCTTGCTTCAAATATTTTAGGTATGTTGCTCAACGCTTTATATAGGAACCGTGGGAAAATCATATGGTTGAATTCGAATTCATTTGATTCCCAAAAATTTAGGATAGTGAATTTCTCAAAGAACAGTTAAATTTTAACACTTACAATTCGTTTTTATCTTATTTAGGTGCCTAGGAAAGCTTGAAAGTCACCCATTGAAACTTTGCGGTATTTCTTTGGGTAGTGTGCGACTTTAACACTCCAAAACCACACCCTTTTTGAATCAAACTTTAGGAGGGAAGCTGTGATACAAATGTACAGTTTGGCTACAGGGATGGGGATATGGAGAGATTTGGAATTATGATGGAGGTTATTTGGGAATTTAATCTAGAAAATTAAGTAATTAAATGTTAAAGTATTGGCTACCTCAACTGTTTTGTTTCTCCAAGTACCTATCTCTTCACAACTTCTTCCATCTAATTAAAAAATTCATTCCTCTTATTTCGTATTATTCAGTTATTTGAACTTACAGAATTTCATCACTGGTTAAAACTATATTTAAAAGTGTTTTTCATTTTTTTTTGTACTTTGTATCCATAAAAGGCTTTTGGAGCAACAAAGCTGATAAAAATATTAAGACAGTTTTGAGCTTCAAATATGTATAAAATATATATATATATATATACTCGTATATATATTTCTTTTTTTGCGTCTTAAAACACAAGTGTTTTAATGTTAATAATAAAATTGAAAAGTAATTTCTTGAGACCCATTTTATAAGATATATTAATATGGTATAGTGTAAAAATAACTGCCATCACCTTGTTGCATATTATGATCTTTTTTTTTTTTTATTTTAAGTGAAAAGTAAATGTATAAGATCCAATTTAGATGGAGTTATGTACAAAAATTTTATGGAATTTATGATACGTAACAGTAAATGTCATTTATTTTATGTTTTCTATGATTTTTTAATAAATTAATATTAAATTTTTATAACTTTTGAATAGTAAAATATTCACTGTAAAATTCAATAAAAATAAATATGATCTGGAGAATTTTTTGATTAATATAAAATAATAATCTATTTAGAATCTGATTGAATCTTTATGGTAATGCGACAAAATAATGCACGTTACCTACTCAAACATAACAGTTAAATAACTAAATTACTTTTTATATTTAGTTGCTTCGATTCGAATATGTTTTGAAACATAAGTACTATAAAGTGAGTTGAATTCAAAAATATGCGCTGGTTATACAAGCCTATATCTTATTGCTTCTTTGCTAATTTTAAAAAATTTAAATGTACTCCGATTTGAACAAAAATTCAATTTTAAGAAAATTTATTTAAGATACTGTTTTATTCCAATTAAGTGTTAATCATATAAAAGACCTATTCAATTTAAAGGCCAAGCTCTAGAACTTCGTAAGATATTTAAGAAAATTGGTAATTTTGAAACTATTGCAAATACTTACGAAATGATAATGTTTTTTTAAATCCTGAAACTCAAGAGTCTTTAAATAGATACAAAGAAAGCCTATACAGAAAAAAAAAACACAAAAGAATTATTTTGTTTAAGGGCATGACATTTTTTTGACATTTCTTTCTAATTTTTTAAATGTCACATGTCAGAACAAAATTTTTTTTAAAACTTTAACTTTACAATTTTTTTCCTTTTTTACAATTCCATTAAAATTGGAATTCTGGGCTTCATTCTTTGCTTCATTTACGAATCCCACAAAATTTTTTTGAAAATTAGGGGGCATTTAGTTTGCCCCACAAACTAATTATTGAAACCTTTATTGCGTTGATCAACAACACAGCATTTAAAAAATTAATTGTAACCCTAATTTAAAATCTCTCTGAAATATATATAAATTTTTTATAGAAACCTAATAGCTATGCCCACCCAAAAATCAGCCCAGAATATCTTAATTTTAAATCTAACTATTAAATCCCTCCTAATTCAGATCCTCTTTGTTTTTTGTGTTTTTTTTTTTTATAAAAATTATATTTGGAGAGCTTTTGGAAATATTTTTGTTTTGGAGACCTTTTTATACAGCTGAAATTGTCAAAATTCAAAGAAAATTATGAATAGGATATGCATTACATTTAAAATTAAATTAAAAAAAATAATTAATTTCGTTAAATCTAAAGGGCATGTTTTTAATAAAAAAAATTTTAAGGATTAAAAGTAATTTAAATATAGTTTTAATTTGTAATTATAAAAAAAATGGAATAAATTTCTACACTTAATTATTTAAAATTCATTATTAAAACGAATATATATATTAAATTTTATATTATTTTAATTCAAAAGCAAAACAAAAAAAATATTCACAAAAAATCAACATACGAAAACTGATGTTAATTATTTGTTACACTATTCTAAAGCTCATCGAACTGTCAATTAAATTAAAATGACATCACTATACTATATAATAACAATAATAATACAATGTGTGTATAATCAAAAAAATAAAAATATAGATTTAAATAACTCATTCAATATATTATACATATTATTGAAAATTTAACAATTTATTATTTTACATTCTAATATGTTATGACAGTTTACATAAAAATCTATAAAATTTTCTTGATTATATTATACAGTGTGGAAAACTCATTATCGTACACCTAATGTATATTATTTAAAAATAATGTTCAGTTGTTTTCATTTAAGGTGTATTGACTCACAACATATTTAATTTATTCATAAATATTAACTTAAATTTTTTTTTTTTTTTTAATTATGCAAAATTCATGTTGTTTTTTTAATATTAAAAAAAAATTTAAATTAAAGTATTATAAGGTCGTTCATAGCAAAATAAGTTGCATAATTTAGCATATTTTAGCATAATTAATTAGAATGGAATCGTGTATAAATAATTACATGCAAAAATTTAAAAAAAAAAACCTAAAAAATTAATGTATAAAATATAATTTGAATAATTTCCATTTGAAAGGATATCCTAGTACAAATGACGTCATAGTTTTATTCTAGGACAATAAAAGTTATCAAAAGAGGTTTGAAGTTAAATAACAAAATTTTTTTAACTAACTAAGCTTTTAAATTCTCTAAATGAATTGCGTTAAGACATACAATTATATTATAAGAAATTTGTAATATGCAGCTAATAGAGATTAATTCTGCTAAGATCAAATATATGGAAGCAAACAGAAGAAATTTTTATAGTATATGTGTTCAATTTGAATAGTGCTAAATATCTAGGTGTTATGTTAAATTTAAATATTACAGAAATTGACAATGTGAACCATCTTATTTGAGTGAACTGTCAACTGTCAAAATACTTATTCGAATTAAAGTTTGCATATATTGTATGATGCATATTCGCATTTCAGGACGATAAGGCAAAATAATAGGCAGAATAATATGCAGAATAATAAAGTTATTTCTTTTCAAATAAACTTAGCCTATTTGCAAATTAATTTTAATAATTTGGCCTTCTTTCAAAATAAATCGGAGTTTTTTAAAAACGTCCCCATATCTAGTCACCCTGAAGTCAAACTGACATGATCAGAAATACTTAGTTTCCAGTGTTTCAAAAAAATTTAAAAAACATAACAGAAAAAATTAAGATTAGTACCAAGAAATGGCATTTTAATTTTTAAGCGCTATTTTTTAGGTGTGAACTTAAAAATCAAATTTTTTAATGCTATTTTAGGTTCTAGTATAAGAGTGGTGAGTACCTTTTTCCAATCATATTGATCTGAATATTGAGTTCGAAGAAAAGGAGGCAATTAAAAAAAAGCAATTTAATTCAAAAAAATTTAGGACTATTTCTATTAGATTAATTTCGAAATCGATTCAGCTACCATTCGCCATTTTGTTAAAATAGTGGCATAACCAATAATTAATAATTTTATATTTTAAAACCATATAAACAAATAATTTAATTTAATAATATAACTCACTGATATAGAAATACCATATAATCCATGAAATTCATTAAGATCAATTTTAAATAAAAGCAATGTAATATGTCCCTCATTTTCCACCATGTACTTATGTTATAGAGCAGTTTATAACCCTTAAAGTTGAACAGAGTATACAGAGATAAAATATAAAGAAATATCACTGTACTCCGTTTAAGTCTCAAGTTTGGACTATAGAAGAAAAAAAATTTCGGATTTCGGAGTCAATAACGAGATATTTTTTATATAATTTTTTTTTAGTTTCGCTGTTAATTCGAAAATTTATAAGCTTAACATATTTGTTTAGTGTACGAATATAAGTTCAGTATACTGTAGATATTAAATGAATTTGTATATAAATGACAATATTTATTTAATAATATTTTTTTGACATTGACTATTATTACTATTTCCTACTTAAAAATTATATCAGAATATATATATATATATATTGGATTAAGTTCTTATGTTTATATAATCGATTTAATTGACAGTTGTCCTATTAAAAATATAAAAATTTTGAAGTTGAAAACAATGTATTTCCAAATATATGCAACAAATATAATGTTTTCGACAGTATTATTGAAAAAAATTATAAAGAACTTGTCCTGCTGAGGAAAATCTAAAAAAAAGGACTGAACAGCTCGGTTGAGATTAGAGAAAAACGAAGAGTAGAGCTAACCACAGTGAATCCATTATACAGAATTTTCTGAGGCCATGCGTAACGAACCCTTCTCTTTTAATTTAACTCTCATTTAATTGTTCTGAACTCTATTAAAACATCTAAGTGCATGTTAATCAATTTAAAATATATACTACATTTTAAAAGTTTATTGAAGAAGATAACTAAAATATTACTTACTTAAAAAAGATTTATAATATTAAAATTAATAATTTTTATTTTTTTTCTTTTAGGTAAGTCCACCATTATTAAATATTAAATAGCAACACAAAAATTGTTTTTAACATGTAAGTGTATATTCAAAAATTATTAGTTTTAATTATTAATTATAAAAAAAAACCAAAAACGCTTAGATTAATAAAAAACCAAGAACGCTTAAATTAAAACAAACTAACGACTTTTATATTTTACCTATAGAGACATTGCAAAGCATCAAAAGCCAACCCAATAAACCTTACGTAGCCCCTTTGGGTAGTCAACACCCTTTTAAAATCACACTTTAGAATGGGCCTTTTAATACCATAAGGAGAGGAGATTAAAAGAATTGAGATTCGGGGTAAGGTATCAAGTACAGTAAATTGAAAAATTCTCGGTGATAATAAGGAGAAAGATGTCTTTTTAAAATTAATAGTGTCGTACACATACGAATTACCAACTTTAAATAACACATGACATGGAATATGGTTTCATAACCTTGATGTGCGAATTACAAATGCGTTTCGATAAACAGTGTTATGCCAGTTTAACAATTCAACAGGGTAGGGATCCAGTAAGCCGTTCTAACTACTAATAAATTTTAACTAACTAATTCTCGAATCCATTTATCATAACTCACAAATGATATTTATAATCTTATGTAAAGCATTTATTAGATCAAAATTTATTTTGGTTTGTCTGGGTAGTCCAACGCGCTAGTATGAAGAGTCCAACAGTCTCTGATAGACAAAACACTCTAAATTGATTGTATTTTTTAATTAAAAAAAAAATAATACTCGTTTTGGTATATAATCATGTCTAAATGCAACACACTTGTTCATTTTGCATACCCAAAGTCTATGTCCTCGTCACATGAAGAGGAGGGAGGTAAATATAGAATCCAATGTATGGATCGGATCAGAATCGAAAAGTAAATCAATCTAGCTACGCATATTCGTCCGTCTGTCCGTTCGGCCTCGGTTGAAATGTTCAAAAATTCGTTTTTAAGCAACAACCGTTATCTCTATTGAAATCCAGCCAGTTTGCTGTACGGGTTCGAATGACTAAAGTTTGTGCAAAATTCTCAAAAAATAAGAGAGCTGGTATTTTCAAATGTTCACAAATTCGTTTTTAACCAACAACCGTTATCTCTCTTGAAATCCAGCCAGTTTGCTGTACGGGTTCGAATGACTAAAGTTTGTGCAAAATTTAGTTGAAGTAGTGCAGTGCATTCGAGTACTTGCCATACAACATATTCTTTTATATGAGCATCAATTACTCTGTACCTAATAATGTCTGAAATATTGTCAATAATTGCAAAAAAACTGTCTGAAAAAAATATATATTGGGAAGTGGTTTGAAAAGCTGCCTCTCCTCTTATTTTTATTTTTTTTGTACATAACTAAAAGTTTAATGAGTTTTTTCAAATTAATTCTAAAGAATTGTTCATAAATATCTCTGCTGTGTATTTTTTTTTTAATAAATTTTTTAATCACATATAACGGTACTAAGTTTATTCTTTTCACAAATCAATATGTATTTTTTGAATTGTTTTCACTTTACACTCATATGCTTAGTGACTGATAACTACTATTAGAAATCATTAATCTTTTTCAATGAAAACTCTGACATTTTTTTTTAGCTTTTCAAAAAAAAAAAAAACTTTTACTTTATAAAAATTCTCTAAGGTCGGTCAGTTTATTTTTGTATTCCATTTTGTTTTTTTTTTTTACATCATAGATTATGCAAAAATAAAATAAATAGAAAAAAAGAAAAAAAAAAGAAAATTAAACAAGAATAAACTTTCAAGTTTTGACATTATGATTGAGCGAATTTCAATAGATGATTACCTAGCCAACTGAATGCGATTAAAATTTTTGATATATTTAGATTTCTATATTTTTTGTGTTTTTTTTTTTTTTTACTTCATTTTGGTTATCATTTTCCTCCACTCTGCAAATTTTGTTTCACTCTGACTATCAGATCATTTAAAAGTTTAAAAGTTTTTTTTTTAGATTTTTCAATTTGATAATAGTACGTACTAAAAACTGAAAAATAGTTCCGCTTATTGTTTTTGTCTATAAATGAATTTTAAATTTGATGGTGAATATTCAAAAGCGGGTTATAAAGGAAGATGAAGTTAAATCTAAAGTTGAGTAGCTGTAGAATTTCAGTATCTTTTGTTCTATATTTGCATAAAGCTTGCAAATTTTAAACAAGGAATGAAATGATTTAAAGGCTTTCTTTTATTAGCTAGTGCGGTTATACTTTTACGACCTCGGGAGGTATGCTTATTTGATAAGTTTCCCAACTCTCAGTCGTATTCAATCAAAGGACACAAATTTAAAAGAGATATTCAAAAATACATCGGTACCAAATAAATTTTTTTAATTTTAATAAATATTCAGATTTAATATAAGTAAGCTTCTAAGATATACTTGTTGAATAATAGAAACGTATTGCAGGCTCCCTTCCCTTCCCTATTAACCCGAACTTCAAGACCATCAAGGTACATAGAACAAATTTGTATAAAACTTCAATTTTTTTTTTTGTATTTTAAGATGTTTTTGCTAGGACAAAGCACTTACCTGATTCTTCACTTCAATACACTTCAATGTTAGGGAGATATGATTTCTTTATAGGACACATAATGCCAAATGTAAAAATTTTATTCTTATTAGTTTTGGAGATATGTTCCGACTTGATCAAAAGCTTCTAAAATTTAGGTGACCGAAGTTTTTAAATTGGCTTAAGAGAAGATCTTTCATTGATTACAATTATTGATTACAAGTTCCATACGAAATTTCTTTACTTTAGCTATGTGGGGGCTATGAAGTTCAATTCCTAGTACTTGCTAATTTGGCTCTTAAACTCGCACATTAATCGACATTTCTATGTATTTTAAATCATTTGTTACGATGTATCAAACCTTGCTTTATAAAGTGAAGTTCTAAGATACAAAAAAAAAACGTATCAGTTTTTTTTTTTAGTTTCTCAGACCTTTGGTCATTTCTAATTTTTACAAAAGTTTTTGTATGCCAAGTATGTAACTTTTATTATTAGTAATGTAGACCTATTCATGTATGCTAATTGTATATACAATTAAATGTTCTTAATTGGACTTTTTGAAAGTACTTGCATTTAAAAAATTTAAAAAATACCCAAGCAACAGTAATATACTAAAATACTTCACTAATATTACATTCAAAAATAGTATTTGAAAGAAAATTAGTTTATATGCAAACACTCTATATTAAATACAAGGCCTTTTCGGAAATTCGGAAACAATTCAAAACTAATAAATCTTAGGGTTGATACGCGAGAAAAAAAGATTCGATTAATAAAATGATTCACAAAACAAGGGGAAAAATAAGATGAATTAATGGAATAGAACAAGTTCTTCTATTGTATTAGAATTTTTTTAGGAATGTAACTATTTTGAATATATTCGATTTCATAAGAACTTTTTCGAAGATACTTTACCTTGCTTCTCAAATTCTATTCTTTTTTTTGTTTTTCACTCTATTTAATAAAAACATAAATAAATATTTAAAATTTGGTTAAGCTTTCAATTTTAAAAAATTTTTTAGATTTTCAGAATCGAATAATTTCACATATAACAAAAACATTTTATTGAATAATTAGCTTACGAACTAATTGTTTAAAAGTAAGTAACTATTATTTTAGTAAGAAGATATATGAGTAAAATTATATTCTATAGTATTCTATGTGTATTATATATTTTAAAATTTGTTTGTCCGTTTCCTAACTTTTATGTACTTGCTAAAAACCTAATCCTTTTAAAAAATTGGCAAGAGGTACTTCTCCTGCAATAAAACACTTTGTTAAGACAATTTTCCTCTGTTACCATATCATTTAGTTATTGGGTTATGTTATTCAGTCTAGTTGCTGCATATCTAATGCAAGTTAATAAGCAGAGAAACTTTTGAGCATAGTAAATAATCATTAACAGATAATATATATTTTTCTATTTATTTCTTGTCCACTACTTAGATATATTCTAGCCTACTTTTAGGAGCAAATTTTCTCCTAGTATTAGTCAGTAATAAATTTATAATTATCCTTTAAAATTATTTGCTGCTTTTCTCAACTTACCCAAGGAATTGCGGTAGATAATCATTGAAATTTAATTTATAATCAATTTTTATTGACTGTGTCTCAGAATTTATTTATCCGTTTATTGTAATTTTTGCATACTTTAAGGGGAATATACTCCTATCATTAAGGGGACAAGAAAAACTTTATATGACTGGTTATATTTCTAATAGTCCTGTAGAATATATTACTTGATTTTACTATTTTAGTCAATTTAAAGTGCCTGCCTTTCATAAAATTTCCTTATCCATTTATTTAAATTATTGCATACTTTAAGGAGTTAGTGTATTTTAAAACCAACCAGAACAATGTTTTAATTGTGCTCAAGAACCTTTTTTTGCCTAACTTAAGAAAGTCAAATTGCAAATAATCTTAAATATCCTTTTATTTTCTGTCCGCAGTAGTCTCGTTTTGATAGTCACACGTTTTAACTTTTGCATACTTTTAGGATAACGTATTAGCACATTAAGTTCTAAATGTGATTTAGAATCTTTTGCTTGATTAACTTAATTCACTTAAGAAAGTGAAAGTGTAGAAATTATCTAATTCCTAGTTTTATCTCCTCAGCACAACATTTTCTCTCATATCATAACTTTTGCATACTTTTAGGGGCAAAGTACTCTTATATGAATTTAAAATAAAGTTCTAATTATTCCTCAGAACTTTTTACTTAGTTTTCTTGATTTTCAAAACTTTTGTGCAATTATAATTACGGAAAATCTTTAAGTGTTACATTTCCATCCCAATTTTTTATTATTTTAAAAAATTTCTTTCAACTAGGTTAAGGATTCTATATATTTTTGCTTATGTTTGCTTATCACTTTGTTTTTATTGCTTTTTTTGTTATATTTTTTTTTTTTAAATAGAAATCTGGAATTTTTTTATTTTTTTTTTACCATTTTGTTTTTAATTTGTTTTATTTTTTGTATCGATGAAATTGCGATTTTTTTATTCCTAACTACCTACATACAATCCTAATTTACATTCAAGATGAAATGTAAACGTTGCTATAACATTTTTCCTGTTTCCTATATTTTTTTTTTTTGTATTTTTGTTTTTGTTTTTTTTTTTTTGTTTAAATTTTAAAAATACACAATTTTTTTTTACTATTTTGTTTTTGTTTTTTTTTTTTCTGTTTAGTGTTGTTTAATTTGAAGGTAAAACGCGAATTGGAATGTTGCAAATGTTGTTGATATTGTAAATAAAAAAAAAAAAAACAAAAAAACAAGTAAGCAATAAATACAACACAATTGTAACCAAGGACATCAAAGAGAAATATTTCAAATGATATGTATCATCTATACAACAACAACAACAACAAAAGCAACATTTTTTCTACCAATAAATCTTTTCACCGAATTATATCAGCTATAATTGCGATGGATTGTAAAAATAAAAATTTATTTTGTATAATAGTTATTTTTTGTAGTAAAGTTTTATTGTTCGAATGAAAAAAAATATACAACAACAACAAATAGAAAAAAATTTTAGACATGCCAAGTGATAAATTCCAAAGATATTTAATTTGAAATTTATATAATTTACAAATTACTTAAAAATAAATTTATAGGAGTTATGGGGAATTGTAAGACTTGTATAATGTAACTACGATATTTAAGGGGCGTATATATATATTGAATAATAATGTACAATTAATGATTTATAAAAAAAGCAAGATGTATGCGCGATCAAAGTAAATTTCAATAGGTTCATTCAAATTTGCTAAACACAAAACCAAAAAATGTCATAGAAAGCATTAAGCATAACATGGTTTTAAATTGATTCTACGATTCTATGAGGATAATTGATTCCAAATATTTCTTTATACCCTTATGGAGTATTTGTGCGAAAGATAAGCCAAAGGTGGAAATTTCGACCATAACACTTATTTCTAGTTGATTTTAATACCTTTGTTTTGAAAAAAATTTGGAATTATTTAATTTTTGACACTATCACATCATTTAATATCATGTTTCTTTACTTTAATTTTACTTAAAACTAATTGCATTGGTAATTACAGTTACAGTACTTGTCTTCTTTTCCACCGCTTGTTGATATAAACAATTAAATCGTATCAGATTCTAAAGAAAAAGCAAGATTTTATTTAGCAAGCTGTTCGTTTCCAATTCTTCTATGGCCAAGTCAATTTGAAGGTGCTCTTCTATTCCTGAAGATGGCTATTATTTTTTTTAAATATCCTTTAGAACGCGAATAGTGATGAAAATCTTAAGAAACCTCGATATAAAAAATAGCAGATCTTTTTTATCATTCATTTACTTCCAGTATTTATCCTACCCAATGGAAGGTTACACATGCTTTTCTAATTTCTAAAAAAAAGCAACAAAAGCTAACCCTCTAACTACCGACATATTGCTTTTACGATTCGATTATTTGACCATTCCAAAGTAAGTGGAAAAGTTGTTAACCAGAAGCTTTTAAAATATTTAGTTCCCACGGGTTTGCTTCAAGATCAACAATACAGGTTGATGATGATTTCGGGAAATATCCCTATATCTACCAGAAGCTAAATATTAGTCTCCACCATTTTGGAGAATCTGATATTGTGGCTATGGATATTTCTTTCGATCGACTTCGCACTGTTCCAACTGGTAGCTTTTAAAGTTTCCACTGTCCCTCGTAAGAAAAAAGTAATAAATCGGTAATTCTTTTTATTTGATTACAAAATTTCATTCTTTACAGAAAAGTTAAAAATTATTATAATAATTTAGAAAATTATGTAAGGCTTCATCGATGTTTTATACTATTCCAGTCCTACCCAAACCTCAACACAAATAATCAAATGTCGCAGTATAAATATTTAAGATAACCAAGGATGTCCAAGTATTAATACTTCTGAAACTATTGAAACTTTTTTACTCATATTTGAAAGGGAGTTTAACACATATATTCGAAACAAATAATTTCCTAAGAAGCTTTGAATATGTTTACATAGTTATTATTCAAGCCAAAATTTAGGTTCGGACATCTATTTAGCATGCCACACCTGGTCAATCGTGAGCTGATGATGGGCAGATATTATAGTTCATTTTCCTCTATGCAAACTATTTCAAATCGAATTATTAGTTAATTATGGTATGAATGATACCCATGATCGCTAGTACTCTTTGTCCTTTAATTGAAATAAATAGACACGATTTATTTGAAGTGAACCTATTGAAATACCACTGACAGTTTCGAAATTTAAAAATAAAATATTTAAAATTACGAAAAACGTTTATAAATCTCTATTGTAAGTGATATAAATTTTTAACAAAATGAAAATTAAGTTTTTTTTTATTTTACTTTTATAAATTCCAAATTGAATTTATTCAATTTTTCTCATTAGTATTTCTAATGGTTTACAATTAGTTGATGCCCTAAGTACAAAATTACGTGTACCAAATTATTTTTACATTTCTTTAAAGATTATTTCAGATATTTATATATATATATATATATAATTTTTTACTACTGCAAATACCTTTAAATAAAAGAGATATTATAAACTTGTTTTAAAAGGTGAAATTTTTATTTGAATTTTAGTACCTTAATTTTTATTTTGCTAAAATTATGTTCACCAATTTCTCTAATTTTTTTAAAATAAAGAAAAATTTTAGTAAATTTTTAAAATTAAATGGATTTTTATAAATATTTTTTTTCTGCCAAAAATTCTGCCAAAAAAAATCAGATTCGTACTAGTTTTTTCCTAAAAAGGATAAGATTTCGATTGTTGTATTGATTATTTAAAAAAATTTTAAACAACCCTGTCGATTTGCCATAAAAAAAGTGAAAATTAAATTGATTTTTAAGAATTCAATATGACTGAGAAATACATATATAAAAAAAAGTTTAAAAATGAGGAAGAGTGTAGTAGAGTAGACTGTGTCAACTCTGGGACACCTGTATAACCGTAATATAAGCATTATATCATCCGGTTAATAACTTTGGGCAAAATTTGAAATATACAGCTTTATTAGATGTAGTGAAATGCTCATATAAAAGAAGGAGTTGTATGGCAGCTACTTGATACCTCTGCAGCAGACCAACCAAATTTTGCAGTAACTTTGGCCATTACACTAAACTATTTTTGGCAAAATTTCAGACACCCAACTTCAATAGGTATAAAGTAATGCTCATATAAAAAAAGAAGTTGTATGGCAGGTACTCGAATTCGTGGACCAAAACAAAAAAAGTATTTCAGAAGGCCTTAATTTTAGTAAGAGTTCCATCCACACAGTCTTAAGTTCCTGGAATTCTTACCATGTTGAAAAAATGTTTTCTTGATAAAAAGGGTTCTTCATTTTCCATTTGTATTTTGATTTATTCATTACATAATTTAGATTCTAATGTGTATGGGTAGGCACTCTGGTAATGTTTTTGATACTGTGTGTCGAGTCAGGTAGTTATGGTAATCATTCTCAATCCCAACTTACTAACTTGCTTCAGCAAAAAATCTTAAAGAAAGAGTTAACTTTAATATAGTTAGAATTGCTATTGAACCATATATTTGTACCATGCCGTCTTCTATTTTATCCAACACGTATTTAAAACCTCTCATATTGAGCCGGAAGTTTTGTGTTGAATAAAATATTTTGAGAGTGGAAATGCGTGAGATACATAATGAGACTATAATAATGAAACAAAGTCTTAACCGTACAAATCGCACTACAGAATTTAAATTTCCAACTCTTTTAAGAAAACCCCTATTCATTTTCTGTAATAATTCTATTGAAAAACACTTAATATCTTTGTATGAAGATTTAGTATTGTGAATTTAGTTAAGAAGAAGTATTTTTTAAATTTTTTTCAATTATTATTTTAAAAATTATGTATTATCACTGGGATCTAAACTGTTACAAATATTAATACCCTATCTCAACGGAAAGTATGTCGTATAAAAATAGCATCCAAAATTCTGCAATCATTAGCTAAAATAGGTACTGCAATTCTCCAAAACGAGTTAGTTCACTAAAAGCAGTTAAAAAGACATCAAGGGGTTCTTTAACCGGTTTAAAACAATTTTCCTATGCTATATATTGATTGTATATGAATAGGCCTTCCACTATTTACCGTTTTAATAGTGTCCTTTAAAATTAATAATATTTTTCGATAATTTTTTAAGATTACTCCAATTTGTTTCAAAATATATCTTGTACCTAATGCCACCATATTATTTACCCCATTTCTTCATATTTTGAGTCTAAAAATTTCTTAAGAACACTTTTTAAGGACACCTATATCCTAAACTTTTTTTTGGGTACATTAAATAAATCACTACTAATATAATTGTTAAATGAAGTGCAATCAAAGATTTACAATACCATTTAAATTAATAAATACTTTTTAAAAAAAAATTCGCTGTTTAACTATTTTAACTACAACTTTTGTTTTTTTCCAAAAACCATTTTAAAAATTCCAAAAATAAAGAAATAAAATATAAAATTTTGTAAAAAAAAAAATAAAAAACAAATTTCTTAAATATTTCCCCCAAAAGTATTGTCCTGTATACAGATAATATCTAATAGATATTAACCATATATACTTAAATATAAAAATATATATATATATATAAATATAAAAATATTTTCAAAAAGAATTAAACTTTACTAAATAATTGTTCAAGTAAAATCATCAAAAGAAACAGAAATTTAAAATATAAAAGTTCAAAAAGTATTTAAACTAATAGATATTTTTAAGTTGTGAGCTATATTATACATTGTATCTATACATTGTATAGATACAATAATAAAAAAATAAAAACTAAGAAACTGAATATAATAAAAAAAGGATTTCAGAAAAAAAAACGGATAGAAAGGAAATAGATAAAATTGTTATACTCATATATATATATATATATCTATATAATATGTAGTTATAAAAAAAATGTTGAAGTTCTTAAGTAATAAGTTTATATAGTACACAATTTATATATATATATTATATAAAGTACAGATAATAATACAAAATAATTGAAAACCTCACGAACAACAAATTATACAAAACTACTGCCTTTAAACACGAAATGGACCCATCAATTTTACTTTTTTATTTCCATTTACCAATTTTTTAATATTATATTTTTGTTATTGTTGTTTGTTTTTCAGGGGTCTGAAACGAAACGGAATAAAAATGAAAAGTTCCGAAACGATATATATTTCGAAATTAAAAAAACTTAAGTTTTTTAAAACTTTAATTTCAATAACCAAAGACTTAAGTTGGAGTGAAAATAAAGTTTCTTAAAAAGTCCCCGTAATAACTCTTCTCGGGACCTAGTATATAATTACCAATAATTTAACCACCGTTCACATTTTCTTTAGAACTTAAATATAGCTAAAAAAAAAATTGAAAAAGTTCGAACTTTAACCCTGGCTCAAGAAAAATAGCTCTGGAAAATTATGAATGTCATTTTTGGATTTTTCTAAAATTTTTTTTTTTGTCTTTATAATGTCTACTACAAGGTCAACATTTTTTTGAACTACCGAGATCTAGGTTTTTTAAATCAAGTCGCCCCGAATTCTGGATGCCAAGATACGAGCGTTGGAACTTTATTTCAATTTTGAATCGGAATTGTTCGGAAAAGTACTTTATTTATTGTTCGATTTGAATTTGTTTTTCTCAAAATTTTTTTCGAATTAAATATTTAGGAACAATTGAATTTTGCTCCAATATTACGTTTCGTTCCGAACCCCTGGCTTTTTTCATTAAAAATATTTTACATTTTTTATATTAAGTTGAAAAAAATTTTGTATTTTGTGTTTTTTGTTTTTTTTTGAGTATTTGTAAAATATGTGCTCAATTTTGTATAACTCGTAGTTTATGGTCAGATCGATAAAACTATAATAAAGAAAAATATAAAATAATAATCAGCAAAAAGGTGTCTATTATTAAGCTTCAATACACGATAATTCGTTCCGGTGACCACTAAAAAAAAAAAGAAAAACAAAATAAAAAATTTTTTGAAAGAAGAGCCATGAAATAAATTTTTTTTAGAAACATATAGTTTTGTTTTTTAAATTATGATTAAAACTTTTCATAAATTATTAGTTTTTTTTTGCTGTTTTTATTTTCTAAAACAAGTACATTTTTCAAATGTCTGTGTATGTGTGTATATGAATAGATACATAAAAAGAACACATGGGGTAAAAAGTATCACGATAAGTAAAATTGAAATTTTGAGACAGAGTTTTTCATTTTTATTAAAAGAAAAGACTATTTTATAAAATAATGAACTCAGTTTTTTTTAAATAAGCACGGAATAGCCATAATATAAAAATATACTGATAAATAAAGGCTTAAACAGTTTTCTACGTCGTAGTAGGAAATCTGAGGCCGAACAAAACTTATAAAGCTCATCCAAAGCTTTTACATGATTGATTTTTGTAATATGGGCTTATCAAAATTTTGTATGTCTAAACAGGATATTTAAAAAAATTTTAAAAACCTTCTAAGGCCTTTCTAGTAGGATACAAACGATGATGGAAGGATAAAATATTTTATAACATACTCATAAACTATGTGCCTCAACCTAAAGAAGAAGAGTTTGCCAAAACCTATTCAATAATATCCGGCTTTATTATATTGGACACATAAATCCAGGGATCTTTATACAACTTATAAAGAGGCAAAAGAACTTCTCGAGATGTAAAAGAATTAATTCTTTTCTTTCCGAACTTTTAAAATCGATCCAGCTTGTAAGCAGCAAAACTCTTATTATTTCTAAAAAAACGTTTCTTGTTAAATTAAAACTTCCGGGGTTAAGTTGTTTAAACGCTATCGTGCATACAGAGCGTTTTTAAGCATTTTTTAAAAGTGTATCGCTTAAACAGCTGTCCTTAAAACTTTCTTTGAAGCCTTAGCTACATTTACGTTGTACGGCTCGGGCCTTCAGTTAACCATGAAAGTTATAACTTATAAATAAAACAAAAAATTTTAAATTTAAAATTAAATTCTATTTCCCACTGAAACTCACCAGAGATTTTCAGAAATGTTTCCCTCCTTGATATTTTGGGAATTTGGAAAAGAATGCATCTGACTAATGGGTAGTTCTTAAAAAGCCTTGAGGGCTTGGGCTGAAACCTAACTTATTGTCGATATATGACCCATAATATTGTATTAATATTGTGTTTTATAATATTTTGAATCATTAGAATGCAAGCTGGTTCAGCAAAAATAATTACATTTGTAAAAAGGAGGCAGGTTAAACCTACAGCGAAATTAAATTTTAGATCCTATTTATAGAGATTAATTTCTATTCCCTACACTACTCTAAAAATATTCTCTACCCTAAGGATAAAGGTTTGGAAGGATT
This sequence comes from Dolichopus griseipennis, assembly GCA_963082915.1. Lineage (NCBI taxonomy): Eukaryota > Metazoa > Arthropoda > Insecta > Diptera > Dolichopodidae > Dolichopus > Dolichopus griseipennis. Next base: position 64,767,309 of record OY720443.1, read on the forward strand.
GTGCAGATCTGTTTTAAGAACTATACAATACTTTAAAGGAAATTTTATAATTTCATTTAAACAGTTTCTTTTGATTCCCTCTCAATGCCTTCCACTTCAATTGAATCTACGAAACAGTACTTAAAACATTAAAACAAGCGAAGTGCCCTGCAAATAATTGTTATATTTTAAAACAAATTCTAAAATAAATGTACAAATTTTCTTTAAGAAGACTTTATTTAACTCAAACTTTAATTTTAATTTAAATGTTAAAACTTATAAGAAACTTGCTATTCCTTTTCGCAGAAAAATTCAAACTTTATAAATTGACTTTTTATCATACTCTTTTATGTAACAGAATACTACCGGAGATTCTTTAATTTTTTAATAAGTTCATAATATTACATATTTATAATATTACAAAATATATTTTCTGGAAAATAAAACTTAAATGGTGAAAGAATAGCAACTTAAATTTAATTTTCACTGCAATATTTGTCAAATTCTATTAAACCTTTAATAAGTTTTAGTTTTCCGGCATCAAAACAATTGAAGGAAACTCATGTAATTTTAAAAATCTAGTCATGGGATTTTCAAAACGAAATCCTCCGATTCAAAACTAGAAAATCCAAAAAATTCAAAATCCAAAAATTCAAAAAATTCAAAATGCAAAACTTCAAAATCTAAAAATTCAAATTCTAAAATCTAAATATATTAAAATATCAAAATCAAATACTATAATTGAAAATTTAAAAATTAATGCAACAGAATTTCCGTTAAAAAATTTATTGCAATCCCAATTTTTTTTCCAACTCTGAAGCTAAAAATCCCCCTAACTCTCATTTTTATACATAATAAGTACACAATAAAAAATATAAACACTAATTATGGGGCTTCAGCCCCCCAAACTGTTAAAAAATATATTTTCAATCTAAGATGCCAAAAGATATCTGGTTTTTTAAGTTTAATGAATCTATGAAAGACAATTTTATTAGGTTCTATAATTGTAAATGTTTTTCATTCTTTTAAATATTTCACTTTCATTTTATGAAACTCAATTTTAAAAAAATTTTTAACGTCTTGTAGATCAAGCCGTTGAGTTGGGAACTTAAAATTTTTCAAGAAGGTTTATAAAAAAAAAAGTCTTTTAAGAAAACTCCTTCGTTTAGGTGTTCTTTTTCTTTTTATTCCTTTTCCACTCCTTTAAGATGTATAGGACGTTCACCAAGTCTACTTAGACTAGGCTTCAGTTTCCTTAATCGTTATATTCACTAAGCCGTTGATTACTCGGCTGTATCAATTGTATAAGATTTTGACAAATGTTAATTTTGTGCGCCATCTATTATCCTACACAAGAGTTATTTATAAGTTTTATTAAATTTTATTTTGTATTACCATATAAATCATATACGATATAATTATAAAATTTTACGATATTTTTTGTTAGATATAATCTGATCGAGTTTTGAACCCGAGGCCTTCCGCGTGAAAGGCGGCTTCTTTCCTACTACACCATTGATCGGATGTTTAGGAGTTTCAATAGGTCTAAACTAAAATTTTGCAATTTTTAAACACCTGTCCAAATTTGAATTGAAGTAATATAGAAAAATTAAAGCTAGAGAATACAACACAATACTTGTTTATAATTACTTTGAAATTATTTTCAAAAGCTTTTAAAATTAAAATTTTTAAAATTTTGAAGTTTTATAAATTTTTAATTTGGGATTTTATCATTTCCGATTTTCATTTTTATGATTTTGTAACTCTCCCATTTTAAAAGCACCTAATTACAACATTTAAACTTATATAATAATTAAATATTATCTTCTAATTATAATTTAAAAAAAAAAAAATAAATATTTACCTTCAATTATTATTATAAATCTTTTTATATAATATAAATCAATTAACACAATTTTATCCATCCTATTAAAGAAAAAAAAAGAATTTCAGAAATTAAAACTTCAAAAAGTTGTTTATGAAATTTTCAAATAAAATTATGAAATATTTTTTTTTTTCAAAAAATTATTATAAGGTAGTGATTGTTAAACATTTTGTATTCATAAATATCTTTTATAACAATTGTCCAAGTGCTATTCATTCACTATATTTTCTTAAGTTCTTTACTAAGTTTGAACAAGTTGTACGGTATCAGAGGTAGAGAATACAAAAAACAAAAAAAAAAATTGATAGTTTAATCCTAAAATTTTACATTGTTAGTATAAATTTTTGAAAAGAGAAATTTAAAATTTTTTGAAAAAGATTAAAATATCAAGAATTTATTTTATTTTTAATTTTTGTTTTTTTTTTTTTTGTATTGTTATAGAAATATAAAGAGTTTTTACAATGATATTTCTATAAAATATAGTTTCCATGCAGAAAACTAAAAGAAAACTTATATTATTATTTTATAGTCAGTGTTTTATCAATCAAAAGACAAAAAAATAACATAAAAAATAAAAAGAAAAGTTAAAGAGTTCCTTGTAAAAATAAAATAAGTATATATATATATATATATATATATATATATATATATATATATTTCATAAAATACAAAAAAAAAAACTTTTTGCCTAATAAGAATATCATTTACATTTTATTTAAAAGTTTTCAATAAAACTTTTATTTATAATTTCATTTGAATTTTAAATAAATAAAATATAATAAAAAATAATATTTATATAATAATCAAAAAATAAAATATTGTTTTTAACTTTAATCCTAAAATTATGCAATTTATTTTATAATAATCTTTTCTAGGAAATTTTATACCACAAAAATTATTTTTATTTGTGAATACATATATATATATATATATATATATACTAGCTGTTGGCCCGTCACAAAATGACGGAATGTCAATTGAAAGAAAAACTTTTTCTAATAAGAATTATTTTTAATTTCATTATATACATGTACATATATTGTATATCAATACTATTTTCTTAAATAAAATCGAAACTGTTACATTTTGTAATACGTAGATTATATTTCGATTCTAGTAATTGATACACAAAAAAAACGACTTATATAACTTCTTATTGTTTCTTAAAAATTTGAAGATGATTAATAAGTTATGTAGTCTACCTTTTGTATGTTTTAAATTTGATCAAATTTCGGGGTCGTTAGTTCAAATCCCTTTTTGGTGAATTTTTTTTTTTAATTTTAATTAATTTTTTTTTATTCAATTACGTACTTGTTTAAATTTTAAATTTTTAAATTTGAATTCGATAAAAATGTTTGTTAAAAGATTTGAAATTTTTTTATAGGTTTATTTTGTTTCAAAGCTATTTCTCCATCTATTAACTTTATGTAGACATATTTTTAAAATTTTGCTAAGCTCTGTATATTATTTCATAACCTTTGTTTAGATTCAAATCGAAATACTTGTATGTTGCCAACATTCTACAATGTACCACTCAACATGTTTAATTATGTACCTATTTCTATGGACATAAAATTAAATAATGTATTGAGTTTTGCATTATCAAATGCAAATTAATTTTTTGATTTTTTTTGTTATATGGTGCAGTGCAGTTCATTTGGCTTTATTTCAGGGATGAGATGAGCGAAGCTTTGAAATTGCTTTGAAACATTGCTTGCTTTATTTACTTTCCAAAGCAAAAAGCAAGCAACGCAACAAAGCGTACATTTGGCCTTCGCCATTATTTCAGTTTTTAACTGAAACTAATGAAGACTTACTACAAAACTGTTCATGTGAAGCATAGTCTTAGTTTTTAATACCAAAATGATTTACTATTTATTTAAAATTCCCAGAAAATCTTCTGTGATTTTTAAAACTGAAATCAATTTTTTCATAAACTAATAAATAAATTTAAGTTCATAAAAAATTTTTTTTTTATTAAAAATTAATAAAATATTTTTTGGCCTGCTTACGATAATTTATGATATTTTATTTTCTAAAATAAAACACATTCAACAAAACATTAATATTTTATTTTTTAATAATTTTAATAATTAAACACATCCAACAAAACACATTTAATTGAATGCGTTTGTTACACCTCATTCTAGAAAAATATATTAATAATAATATTGTATGTACATTATTATAATTATGTATGTATATAATTGAATTACAAGTGGAATTGGTGTATAACTGAAATACAAAATAAATGTATGTACAAAATGGCTCAAACAAGTTTAAAAATAATTAATTTTTTTTGGGTTAACCAATGATAAAATCTATAGTTTTATTGTAAACTAGTTTGAGCATATATATACTACCTCAATAAGGAGTTAATTAAAAAGACACTGTTCACAGACATTCTTATAACTCTTGAGGATTTCATCATTGTAGATTAAAATAAGTATATCAAAGTACAAAACCATGTCTCTCTTTTATGTCAATATATTAGGGCTACACGCAAGACTAACGACAATTAAACCTACACGCAAAGCTATATAATGTTGTTTTTAACTTTAATCCTAAAATTATGCAATATATTTTTTAATAATCTTTTTTTATGTAATTTTATACCTCAAAAATTGTTTTGATTTGTGTATACATATATATATATATATATATATATACATTATTATAATAAGTATATATATAATATAAATGCATGCGAATTTTTTGTACTTTCACTGGGATTCGAACAAAAAATCCCCACACATCTTCTAGAGAAATTTGTAGAGTTCGGTTAACAACATTTTTTTTGTCACGCCCCCCGTTTAGAAGCTATAAGGGCTCGAAAATTGAAACTTTGCTATTTTTAAACACCAGTAACTTGAATACCTGTCCAATTTTTTTTTTATTAATATACAAAATATAAAGGTCCAACATTATATTTTAACATATGTCAAAGGTTTTTCTTAAATTTAAATTGAATTCAATTCTTGAAATTGAAGAAATTTACTTTAAGTTTTCACCGTTCTTGCTTAGATAGTAAAATTCTAAGTAAAATTCCAAATTTTGGTAGAACTCACAATTTAATTCCTAGAACCTAAAATAGTTTGGAGGAAGGGGAGTAATGAGGATTATATCCTTCAGAATTTTGGCAATCTTCCCCATAGAGGGGCTGCTAGGACTTAAAAATTAAAAAGTTACTGTTATTATAAGTAAGCAGTAACTTAGTCACCAACTTATATATTTCTTCATTATCAATTGTTTTTACTTGTGTTTCACTTTTAGACACTCCAAAAGTTCATTCCACTATATTACCAAATAATTAAAAGACTTTTTATATTAGTAGTTTGCCCGATGTTATACGTCATGGTAAACCATTTTTATATGCTGATGACCTGGCTATTGTAATTTCAGAAGATACACTAGATAAACTACAAGTCAACATTGATCAAATTATGGTGAATATAAAAAACTGAATGAACAAACATAAGCTAACTATTAACACAAACAAAATAAAATATATGCTATTTAAAAATAAAACAACAAATACTATTAACATAAAATATGATAATTGCAACATTGAAATTGTTAATCAATATAAGTATCTAGGTGTAATAATCGATAGTAATTTAAGATGGGATGCACAAATTTCTGAACAAATCAAGAAAGGGAGACGAATTGCTGGGATTTATAAGTTAATAAGTAGAAGAGTTCCCCATAAGCAGAAAAGAGCAATATATTTCAGTTTATTTCACAGCACTATTACTTACGCTATCCAAATTTGGGGAAACACATATCTTAAAGATTTAAATACTTTACAAATAATTCAAAACAAGGCGATAAAAAATCTATTTGGGCACAATATAAGAACTTCTACTAAACTAATTCACAGAGATCACGGAACTCTAACATTAAAACTTTTAATAAAATGTAAGCTGGCAACTCAAGCACACATGATGATTAATAATAACATCAATACCATCATAAAACCATCACTGATTAATAGTCATCATAATTATAGTACCAGAACAGCTGATAATATTCGAATAATTTCTTCTGCAATAAGATTTAATAATCATGACACTATTTACAACTTAGCATATAAGTACTACAATGAACTTCCTAGTAATTTAAAACAAACAAATGAATTACATACTTTTAAACATATGGTTAATGAATTTTATTTGTCATTCATTTAATTTTTTTGGATTTTAATTTTATTTTGAACTTTTTTAATTTTTATTTTTGTTTTGGATTTTTTTGCTTTTATTTTGAACTTTTTGGATTTTTTTATACCTGCTTAGAATTTTGTATTTTTAATTTGAACTATTTTAGTTTTTATTGTTTTTGTATAATTATTATCATAATGTAACTAATTCTTAATATTTACTTTTAAACTCTTCTATTTTTTTTGCACTGTTTTTCAATGTTATTGTTATTTGTTGTAATTTTTATATTTATAATTATGTATATACTCTTTTACGAGCGATTGGGCTCATTTTGAGATAATAAATGTATAAATAAATGAATAAATGAAAAAAAAAAAAGTTAGTTTCTAAATTAATTTTCAATTTTAGTCAAAATTATCATGATAAGTTCAGTAATTTATATTATCTTATAAAAATTAAGCGAATTTAAACACTTAGAATAGTTAAAAACTAATTTTTTATTTATTTTTTTTTTTTTGCTCTATTTTTATTATTTGACATTATATTTTATTGTTAATTTATGACTAAGTTGTCATAAAGCGTGTTTAATAACACGCAATCCAATTTTATTAAACGTGAAAATTATATATTACAATATTTATAATTGTATTTATTATTCTTTTATACTTTAGTTGTACTTAAAAAATACAAAAAAAAGACAGCTACTTTTATGAAAAATAATATTTAATGAATTGAAATAAGAATATCATTAAAATTTTCAAATATTTTATGATAATTAATATTGAAATTTTTATAATTACTTAAAATTTAACTTATTAATATTTGTATAGAAGATGTACTTACAACACCTTCTTGTACTAGTTTTTTCATCACTTAAATATTAGGGTAACAATTCTTGGATTCTTTAAATTGAATCTGCCGATATTCCAAAGTATATACCTATTTTGTACTCGATAATAACTTTGGCTTTAGAAAGAATCGTTCAATATTTTAAATAAGTTTAGTATATGAAATAATTAGAAACTTTCAACGATTCTAAGAGAAATTTACGAGAAATTGTTATTCATTATTATTTATATATAGTTACATTTCATTGGACTTCGAATATGCTAAATTGAATAAAAAAACGAGAATGATTATAGTTGCCCCTGTCAACTTTTAAGATACCCGTGCATACCCACTATGGTGTACAAAATAAAATAAACCGTTATGTATTTCCCTTAAGCTATTATATATATATTACAAAAAAAAATTTAAAAAAGTAAAATAGATAAAAAATTTTAACTCATTATCCCATAAAAAAAAAAAAACAAAAAACAAAAACCCAAAAAATTAAAGAAAAAAAAAAATAAATAAAAAAAGTTGGTCCGATTGGTGTCCAACTTTGCCAGGTAACTTGCCCTATTACTGTACCTGCCAAGTTTTAATTTTAACCTCGTAGCTTCATTAGATTTACATTTATTGAATTGACAACTTTGTATGGCAGCAGTCCGAAAATGGGGTCGTAACATTTTGAAACTTCATATAAGTGCTCGAGTCATTATATAACTCTGTGTGTAATTTTCATCCTCGTAGTATAATTAGTTTTGAAGAAATTCATATTGGTGCAAATGAGTTGTATGGCAGCTCCCCGAAGCCTTGCTCTGATTTTAACCAAAAACAAAGGGAACCTAGAAATTGTCTAAAATGACTTTGTGTGAATTTCAAAACTCTAGCCCTTTTAGTTTTTGAGTTATCGTGCTGACGCACGGACGGACGGACGGTTCAGTAATTTATATTATCTTATCCGATTAATCAGTATAATCAGCAACTGCACTGTATTATTATTATTATTATTATTATTATGTACAAAGCCAATGTCTAAATTTGTATTTAGTTACAATATTTATTTAGTAAATTACTACTATAGGATATAACTGAACGAGGTTTGAATCTAAGTTTTCAAGATTGAACCATTGCACGGAGCCTTATTACAATACAAAACATTTAAATAATCTTAAGAATTGATTTGAAACTTTTAAAATAAATAATAACATTTTCATTAACTTTATACAATTAAGTCCCACTCAAATAATATCCGAGCCTTGTGTGAAAAAAATATTCGTAATATTAATTATTAATGGGCTTCAATAATAAAACTTTTTTTTCAAAATCTCTTAATTTCGAACTTTAAACCCGTAAATATACTTTGCAAAAAAGGTAAAGAAAAATAAATTAATTCCTCTGTTATCAAAAAAATTCTCAAAAATTATATATTTAATTTTCCTATATACTCGTATATCCTAACAACACAAATTCACAATTTTATATGTATATATTTATTATTTACCTATATATAATATATATATATATATATATATGTTTATTGTAAACATTTTATTTGATAAAAAGTATTTACAAAGAAAATGTCATATATTAACATCTTTCTTGCGTTATTGAAGGACATTTATTTTACATTTATCACTTAAACGTGCGAATTGTTATTTAATTGTTCTAATACTTAAATAAAATCAGACACATTTCTTTTTATTTTTTTTTGTGTATTACTTTATTTAAATATATATATAAACATTATATTTATTATTATATTATATATATGATTTTATATTGAGTGTTTTTAGGTTGTATTAGGAAAAGGTTCAATACATATACAAACAAATAATTGGTATTAAATTCTAAGAATTTAGTTACTTATCTTATAAAGTAAGTAAGTAACATTAAATAATGTACACTTGGAACTTTTTTGTTGAACCCATGATATATTTGTAAATTTTTCAAGTAGCAATGTAGAATTAACAGGAGGAAAAATCGTAATACATAGTTTTTACAAACCTTTTATATATAATCTTCTTTTACATAATTTGGTCCCTTTCCCCATGATAGGATTTGTCTTTTTTCAAATGAATTTGGCCTTTTTTCAAATGAATTTGCTCTTTTTCCAAATAAAATTGATCCTTTTTTTAAAAATATCTCCGTATCTTAAGACTCAGGAGTTGAACAGCAGGATTTGAATTACCTAGTCTCTAATTCTATAATAAAAACTAAAAAAGCAAAAAAAAACTTAAAACCTAAATTTTTATGGGCTATTTTAAGACACTTTTAAGTTATATAAATGCATTCATAACGTTAATATATAGGATTTGATTTTATATATAATATATATAAATTTTATTTTATATAAGTCCTCAGTTTTTTTTTTTTTTTAAATAAACTTTTATTTTGTTATATATTTTTTTTACATATGAATATCTTAACCTACAAAACAAAGTTAACAAACAAGGTATATCTCTTTTATTTTTAACATTTAAAAATATTTGGATTTTTTTATTGTTAAATTAAATATATATAGTTAGTAAAATTATTTCTGTTTCTGTAAGAACAAAACTATTGTAATATAATCTTATAAATACATTGTAAAATTTAAAAAATCAATGTTTAATAATTTTTTTTTTTTTTTATAAAACTTAACTAACTTAACCTAACTTAACCTAAACTTAAATTTATCTAAACTAACTTATTGACTAAAAATAGCACAAATGCTTTTAGAAGTTATATTAAGATGTATTTAACCACCAATAATCTTTATTTATAACTTTATCTTTTTCTGGTATGGACATTTCGTATCTTAAATTATCTCCGTTAATATTGCCTGGGATATACTCGATTTTTTTGCATGTAGCCCGTCTACTATAATGAAATAGTATAGGGACATGATCTTGGTTTTGAGTGTATCTATATTTGTCTAAGAAGATGAAGTGCTCAGGAGCTATAAAACCCGTGAGCAAAGTCTTCTTAATGTACTCCTCATTGTGGTAAAATATATGTGATATTAAACCATTTTCTGGAGTTTTTAATGCTCTATCAAAATGACTTCTGATTAATTTTATCATAAAATTATCTATTCTCATGATTTTGGCTTCCTTGTACAAATATTTATTAGAATAAAAATGCTTGTATTCGGAGTCAGGCTTTCTATGTTTATTAATACAAACTCTTATGCACTTTCTTTCGAATTTACGTATTTTTTCCATTAAGCTTGCACTAATGTTGTACCATATTGGTACCCCATAGACAAGATTTGGCCTAATTAATGTCTGGTAGCATATTATTTTAACTCTATTGCTAATATTTTTGTTGTAAAAGAGTTTTTTAGCTGCCATAAAGGATTTATTGCCTTTATCTATTGAGTATTTTACATGATCTATGAAGTTTAAGTTTCGATGTAACTGAACTCCAAGATATTTAACGAATTTTTTGTTTGCGAGAGTTGACATAGGCGATTTAATTTTAAATTGTTTCCAATTTTTTCTAATGTCTGAACTAGTTTTGTCAACCGTATTACGGAATAATATGGTTTCACATTTGTTAAAGTTCATTTTTAATATCCATATCTTACAATAGTCCTGCACAATATTAAACATTTTTTGTACATTATATTGTATGCTATTTACAGTGTCATTCGCAGAGTATATTATAATATCATCTGCGAATGCCAGGGCGTAGTTATTTCCTTTTACTCGTTCTAGCAAGAATAAAAGATCTGCTGTATATATAGTAAAAAGGATAGGTGCATTAACAATACCTTGCTGAAGACCGTTTTCAATTAGGAATGATTTGTCAGACTCGTTATTTTTGCTATATACTAAAAATTTGTTGTTATATAACATATTTTTAATCAGTATAATTAAGCGTGGCGGGAACTTATATTTTATTAGTTTATAGATTAATCCATCCAACCAAACTGAATTAAAAGCCTTTTCAAAGTCAATCAGACAGGCACCAATGCCGTATTTCTTGTTTATGAACCAGCAGATATCTGAGGTTAATTTGGTTATAGTATTAACAGTACCATGTTTGTGCCTAAACCCAAACTGATTTTCTGGAATAAGATTGATTGACTTTGCATAATTTGAAATTTTGTCGTTTATTAAGGTTTCAAATACTTTACTAATGTTTGGCAGTAAACTTATCGGTCGATAATTGCTGGGATTGGTTGGATCTTTGCCAGGTTTTTTTAGCAATATCGTTTTCGATGTTTTCCAAATATGCGGAAAATACGAATTATTTATTGCATTATTGAATAGGATAACATATTTCGAAATAATTACACCACTTAAATTTTTTAAAACTATGTTTGGGATTTTATCGATACCAGAAGAAACTTTATTTTTTAAAGTTTTAAACTTTAAAGAAAGCTCTGACTGGTTCGTGAATTCGCTATTTTCACCACTTTGCTCAGATGATTTGTTTGTGTTGGAGAAATTACTCAGAGTTGAGTTGAAATTTAATGTTTGAGAGTTATTGAATTGTGTTATTTTATTTATGATTTGGTTATGTATTCTGTTATTTGTAGGTATATTGATTTTGTGAGTGTTTTCAATGTATGTGCCAAGTACATTGTAAATTTGTGATTGATCTTCTACTATAAATTTATTTGTGGTGGTTTTATTTAATTTGTTGAAGTCTATGTTATTTTGAGAGAGTAAAGTTATATCATTTTGGTCTATGTGTAATTTTGAAATCTGATTGTATTTGTTTTTGCGGAATATTTTATTTATTTCGGGGAACATGTTTGAGCTATTTGTTGGATTTATTTTTTGGAGACGAAGCTGCCAGTATTTATTAATTTCTATTTTAATTTGTTGTTTAATTAATGTATTGATGTTATTTAGGAGGCTTTTGAGCAGTTGAATTTGTTGATTAGAAAAGTTTAATCTTTGTTTTTTGATCTTATGTATATCGTTCATGAGGCTGTGTTTTTTGTTTAAAAGAATTTTTAGCTTAACTGAGTAGAATTTTTTTAAATTATTTTGATTTTTAATTTTTGGTATAACTTCATCCATAGTTTTAAGAATTATTTCGTTCAGCTGTGAAAGATGATAATCTACATTTTGGTTAGACAAATTGCAGTTATCGAAAATTTTATTGCAATTGTTGGAGTTGTATTTGGAAAAATAGTTTGAATTTAATTTACTTTGAAATTTGCCCCAGTTTACTTTTGAAAATATGAATTTATTACTATGACTTGGTAACTCTTGCAATAAAAGCTCTTCATTTTTTAGTGACATTGGAATTTTAATGGCATTATGGTCACTATCGTATGGGAGAGTGGTGAGTTTGTTTTGATTTGTTTCAAAACAAATTTTTATTCTAATATCTGTTATCACTAAATCAATATAAGAATTTGCACGTGGTAGTGTTGGTGCATCGGTTAAGAGTAAGTTACTCTTGTATAAAATTTTGTTGTCTTGTAACCATTTGTATAATTGATTGCCTCGAGTATTGTTAACCCAGTTTAACCAAGAAGTATGTTTGGCATTAAAGTCGCCAGTTAATATATAGAAATTATTGAGATTCGAAAGATTTAAAATTTCGAATATTTTTTCTAATTCTGTTAAAAAACTATTTGAATTTCTATTTGATGCATAAATAGAAATTATAAATAATTTTTTTCTTTGTTTTAATTGTAATGATATAATGCATGGTTCGATACATAGAAAATTATCGAAAATGCGATTATTTACAATATCAAATTGGAAACATTTTTTAATGCATATGGCAACACCGCCACCATCAATATCGATATTTCGATCATTTCTAATTATGTCATAATTATCCAATGACATATGGTTATTTGGTTTTAATTTTGTCTCGCTCATGCAAATTATGTCAGGTTTATTGAACTCTACAAAGTGCATAAGAGAAAGCTTTTTATTGTTGGAGATTAGTGAATTGACGTTTATGGATATTATTTTTAATTTAGTATTGTTAATATTCATTTATAAATTAGTTTTTAATTTTTAACGATTCCATACAAATTTTTATATTGTTAGAATTTTGATTAATTTGTTTTTTTAGTGTAATAGCTTCATTTTGCATATTAATTAAAATATTTTTAATTTCAATTAAAATGCTATCATTACTATTATTGGTGTTTAAATTTGAGTTTATATTATTAAAATTTTTATTGTTATTTTTAAGGTTAGAATTATTTTGTTTTGTGCTATTTTTTACAACATTTGAAAATGAAATATTTTTATTAATAAAACTTGAATTAATGTGTTTACTTACAATGTTTTGTTTTGCATTATCTCTAATTTTTTGGCGAAGCTCCATTTTTTTAATATGAACTGGGCATTTGGTGTATGATGCCGGATGACCATGGTTCCCACACAAGGTACAGTATAATTTATCTCTCGGATCTTCTGCAGAAATTGAACATTGTTCTGGTCTGTGATTATTGCCACATTTAACGCATCTCAACTGCATGTAACAATTAGCCGCTGAATGTGAGAAGCGTTGACATTTTGTACATTGCAAGTTATGGGATTTTATTAGTTTTTCCCATTTTACTATTTGATAATCCAGGACTTTAATATTCATAATATCATTTGTCAAGCTATCCGCTGAAGCTTGAACTATATAGTGTGGAAGAGTTATTCCATTGTTAATTGAGTATTTGGTGGTTAATCGTGTAACCTTTTCAAATCTAATATTTGTTGTTTCTTGTTGTTTTAAATAATGAAGAACTTCCTCTGGTGAGTACAAGCTATTTAAACCTTTTAATATTAAGGTTTTCTTTTTTTCCGTTTTAGGTGTAAATGTGAAGTGGTCGATTTTACCATCTTCTAGCAAAGCACGAGCTTTTTTAAAATCTTCCATATCGTATGTGTACAATGATGAATGCTTTTCACTGTGCTCTTTTATGGCAAAATTTTTTATACCTAATTTATTTTTGATAAGACATTTTAGCCTGTCAACTCTGGTATCAAACATATTTATTGGTGGCATTTTTTGACCTTTTCCGTGTAGGGAATTAATAGTTGATGGTCGTTTTTCTTTTTCAGGTTTTTTTGTTGGTGTTTTTTTGAGGTTAAGGACGTCAAATGTATCCTCATCGTCAATTTCAACAATTTTTGGCTCTGCTTTGCCGTTGTTATCTTCTTCTGTATCACTGCATTCATCGGCAAGATCCATTAAAGAACTGTAATAGTTCGACTCGTCTCTTGGTGAACTGGATGATGTTGAGGGGACAAACTTTTTTAAGGCTTGTCGTAATTCATTATTTTCTTTTATTAAATATTCAACTAAATTCTCTATTCGGCTTGCACCGCTTTTAGCTTTTTGTTGGTCTTTATTTTCACTTTTCTCTAGGATTTCTTTAAATCTGACATTTGTTGTCTCTTTTAATAAGTTTTTTTTTTTTTTCGATGGCATGATTGCTATCCTTGATAGGATGCAATCTGTAATTATACCACTTATTTATTTTGAAAATTTATTTTTTTATTAAAGTTTTTTTTTTTTTGTTAGATTTTTTAATAAGATTTTTAATCTTAAATATTTTTTAATTTTTGATTTTTATAATATTTTTATTTTTAATTTTTTTAATTTTCACAAAGGATAATAAACTTGATCGCTTGACAGCTGAAATCGAGGTTTTTTTTAAATATCTATATAAGTCCTCAGAAAACGTAATAACAGATTCAAATTCTATAATTTTATTGCATATTTTTAGGGATAATTCTATAGTCTCAGATCTTTGATTATTACAACTCAGTTCCATTTTTTAGATTAAGATAAAGGCTGCTAAATTTCTTTCCTTATCATTATGAATAAGTTTAACCACATTTGAAATATTTTTTAACAATATTATTCACATTTTTAACACTTTCCAAACAAATAAAGTTAAATTAAGTCACCAACACTGAGTTTCATCAAATATATTAATCCTTTTTTTTAAAAAAACAAAAACATATACAGAAAAATTCATTCTAGATTATGTTAATTATTTTAATTTAAACTTCTATACATAATATTTAAATAATTAAATATTAAAGAAATTAAATTTTCATTACTTTATCTGTAAGGATTTCCAAATACATTCAAATAAAAAACATTCAATATCAGCTGGATGCTAATTATAAAATAATCTAAGTCTTAAAAATTTAAAAAACTTTATTCAACACATTAATTCTATTTAATTCTAAAACAATTTTTCAAATTAAAATAGTTTTTAAAAAAACAAAAAAACATGATTAGTAACAATTAAAAATTGTATTTTGAACTCATACTTTTTTATTTATTTATTATACTGCTTAACACAAACAGTTTACAAAAAATCATACAAATAACAATTAAAATTATACAATTAAAATCAATATAAAAAATTACATATTTGACTAATTATAAATATGTTCAAACTAAAATTAAAATTAAAAGTTAAAAATTATAAACTTTACATTACTACAAGAAAAACATAACAAAAATAATCCTAATAATAGCGATTGTATAATTTTTGTTTTTGAGAGTGTTTTGAAAGTGTAAAGTCAATATAAATTTTATTACACTTCCATATATCCTTTTAATAAAAAAACTTTCATTTCTAAATAAGTTTTGTTTTAATTTTAATATAAAAACACTATTAAATATATAATAAACAACAAAATAAACATAAATTTCCTCATATAAACATGTGCTAACAACAAAATTAATATCTTTTGGCATACCTATATACAGAGCCGTCTTAAACCTTTCGTAGGCCATAGGCATATTACAACATATAATCGTAGTATGAAAAAAAACGTAGTACGCCAGAATAATTTTCTAAACATTTTAGTTTGAAATTCAATTGTTTCACAAGCTGTTGTGTATTTTGGTACTTTAAAATTTAAAAAATTATTGCAACAGAGTGCCGTTGTTTTTAAGTTTGTATAATTTATGTTATTTTGCATATGAACATGTATAATAGAGATGTGTCGTTCATGAACGATTCGTTCATAATGAACGAGTCATTTGAGTTAAAAAAACATACGAGTCACTAAATTTAAAAAGACTCGTTCGAAAAGAATCATCAGTCAATCATCATAGATTTTTAACGTCGTACACGTACTATGGATACAAACAAAAAATTGCAATCAAATACTAGGAGCACTAAGTAATATTTCAGAATGTGATCGACAACCACCAGCAGTAGTTCACGAAGTGAAATGTTTGTTAAAAAAACTCAACCATTTAGAAACGGCATTAATGACGGTTATTTGGGCAAATCTCTTAAATAATATTGATAAAGTAAATAAAGCAGTACAAGAGCCAGGAATTGAATTCTGTACAATTTTGAATTTATATGATGGTCTTCTAACATTTTTGTCAGATATTCGAAACAAATTTGATGATTTTGAGAATATGGCTAAAGAAATGACAAATTCTGATTACAAGGATTGTGTACAAAGAGGCGGAAAAGAAAACAATTTTTCGACGAAGTAACAGAAGAAGATTCAGAATTGTCTGCTAGAGATACGTTTCGAATACATTCGTTTTACCCTATTGTTGATAGACTATTCACCGAAATGAAAAAACGACGAGGAGCATACAATACATTATACAATACTTTCAGTTTTATTGGAGATAAATCTTTATCCAACGATGAAGTTAGGTGTAAAGCTAAAAATTTAGTTAAAACATATTCATCAGATTTAGAAGAAGAATTTGTTGATGAGTTTATAATGTTTTCTTCTATGTAAAGATAAGAAATCTGTAGCAGATTTAATTAAATCACAAATTCAAGACAAACTATTGACAAGTTTTCCAAATGTCAATATTGCATTTCGAATTTATCTATCTATTATTGGAGCAAATGCAGAAGGAGAACGATCATTTTCCAAATTGAAACAAATTAAAAATTATATCCGTTCAACAATGAATCAAGATCGGTTATCATCGTTGTCTGTTCTTTGCATTGAGAGTGATCTTACTCGGGATATGAATTTTGACGATATTATTCAAGATTTTGCCAAAGAAAAATGCCGAAAAAAGATTATTATTTAAAGTTTTCAGTTCCTTTTTTTATATTTGAATTTATTTAATTTGTTATTGAAACAAAATTATTTTATTTTTCTTTATATATATAAATGTATTTTATTTTATTAATTTTTCTTCGTAGGCCACCTAACCTTTTGTATATTATTTTTTCTTCGTAGGCCACCTAAAATTTCGTAGGCCATAGGCACAGTGCCTATGGTGCCTATTGGATAAGACGGCTCTGCCTATATACATATATATATATTTAATATATACAAATGTGTAATAAGATTTTTCATACCTATAAAATAATATACGAAATATAAAAATGAAATTTTATTATTATTTGGTTTAATCAAAAAAAAAATTACCACACATAGGGTACATTATAATATTATAATCAACTATATAAAAAAATTTTTTTACTTACTCTACTTATTCTAATTTTTTTATAGAATTTTTACATTTCATCAGCAGGATAAAAATATAAAAAAAAAACAAAATACAAAAAACATTTAGAAAACAAATATAATTTAACATTATAATATCGTTAATAATGGCTATTATCATATAAAACATATAAATATATATACATAACCTATACTTATAACATATATACATATTAATATACAAATAATAATAAAAAAAAAAAACCACAATGCTAATATTAATATCCTTTTTCCTTTTAAAACAAAAAGCGAAAATAGTTAAATTATTAAATATAACACAAAAAAAAGGACATTAAAGGAATAATAATAAAAGCTCTTTAAAGTGACAAAATATTTTATTTTTACAAAATATATATATATTCACATTCTTTTATGTATCAAAATATATATATATATTAACACATATATATATAATATACTTTTCAAATATTGAAATGAATAGTATTGAAATAGACTAAAAAAAAAGGACATTTTTCTTTTGTTTTTTTTTTTGAATTTTTCACTTTTGAAATGAGAAAATTCAAAATTTTATGCGTAATCATGCAAAGTGTTACACGTCATACATTTTCTATATTCTATTATATTTTCTCTAAAATGTCAATAAAAATTCAATATATGTATAGGTATTTATTTGTTTTGTTTTTTATTTTGTTTTTTTTTTCAACTTTTCTAATATGGTAGATAAATTTCACATATACATGGAGAAATATAACTGTAATTATATATGTATACGCACATATACGAGTATATGTATATATATTTGGAAAAAAAATTTAACTTATAGAATATAGACAACTTAATATATTTCAAAATTGTTATGTGTTATATAGGCAAATTGATAACAAAAAATATATATATATTAAAATGAATTTTATTTGTATGTATATGTGTGTCAAAATAATTTTCTATTGTGTTCTATAATTTTTTTTTTGCTTTTTTATATTTAAAAGAATTTTTCTATGAATTCTTGAATTTTTTTTCTATTTTGTGCCTTTCAATTTGTCTTTTGGCTCGATATAGGACTACTTTACCAACTTTACACTTTTTTTTTTGTAATTCTTATTCTTCTATTTTTCTATTATCCTTTTTTTATATTTTTTCTTTTTTGTTGTTGTTATTTTTTTTCAATAATCGTGGTTGAATTCAAAACCATTATAGACAACAAATCACGAAAAATACTTTAAAGACAGACAGAAAGTTAAATAGCATATCATTTATAAAAATAATACAACTGACGTCATGGGTCTGGTTTTCTACTACTTATTATTCTTCATCAGTGATGGTAAAATATTATGTAAATATATATATGTTTTTAGAAAAATATATATTTATAAATATGTATATATAAAAGTATATGAAAAATTATAATAATAATAATAAAGTCAGGATAGAAATGGAAAAAAAAAAAATTTAACGAATTTTTTAAGAGCTAGAAATTGTGCCTTTTTTTCCCTAAATATCAATTTTCAGTATTTTCAGAGTATTTCGAATATATACAGATCTAAAATTTTGTATATTAGATAATATATATTTTCTTGATTTTTTACATTCTTTTTTTATAATTCGGAAAAATTCCAAAAAAAAAAGAAAAAAATTAAAAAAAAAAAAAATTAGAAGTAAAATAGGAAGAAAATGAGAAAATTTAAAGAAAAAAATTTTTTAGCTTTAATCGATTGAAAAAATTTATTTTTTTTTTTATTAAATGTGTTTTTCTACACTCATTCTTATAATAATATATCAGTATTCCTTTATATACATATTTCTACATAAATATTTAAAATCGTGAGTTTATACATTTATATATATAGTTTATATATTTATATAAATAAATAAATAAAACAAAAAATTAAACAAAAGAATCCTTTGGAAAATTTATTAAAAAAAAAGAAGTAGATGGTAGAAGAATGAATAAAATATTTCTATAACTATCTTAACACTTATTGTTTATTTATATTTCATAATCATATATATATCTACACACATATATATTAGCATATATATATATAGTTTTTCTAAAATATCTAAACTTTTTTATATATATATATTTGGGAAAACTTACAAAATATAAAAGAATTTTTCAATTTTATATGTCCATATGCATGTTTTATTTTCTTTTTTTTTTTGTTTGTTTGTTGTTTTTTTTTCAAATATAACTTATGCACAACATAATATACACAATTCGTAAGGACGTTGTATATAAAATATGGTTTTTTTTTTGCTGTTGTTTTTTATGTTTTTTTTTTCTTCTTTTTTTTTTTGTTCGAATTGAACAAAGCAAAACAAAAACAACAAACATAACAACAAAAAACTGAAATGAAATAAAAAAAAAAATAAACACCAACCCCTAAGTTTTAAAGATTTACTGATTTGAACGGGACTGCTGATCCATAATGCTAACAAAGCCTTTTTCACACTTTTCTAGACGTAAAGAAAGTAATAAACACAAGATTCCAAGGGACATATTTTGAGATCATTAGAAATTTATATACATGTATTATGTAAAATATTGAAACATACAAACATATATATGACTGTATATGTACATTTTTATGTGGTAAATTTTTTAAATAAAATATTTACAAAATTGTTGTACTGGAGCAAAAAATTTTACAGGTTGTTGCAAAAATATATAAATAAATATTTACGAAATTTATATAAGAATTTTTAATAATTAACAATTTAAACAAATTGTTGGACTTAGAATTTGACTTCTATGTTTCTTCGGAAGGAGAATTTTTTTGTGTGAAGTTGTGTTTTCAGTAATTTTGGCTTATATCCAAATATATTGGAATCTTCGGTAAGCTGAATTGAGGCCCTGCAAAATAAAGCCTTCGGGGTGCCATTTCCCATTTAATGAGAAATAACGCTCAGGGGTTTTATTTCTCATAGTAATTGAGAAGCCATAGCCCAGGGTTTTATTTCTCTTTTAAGTTGAACTAAGACTTCTGTGAGAAATAAAGCCCCGAGGTATATTCTTTTTCAATTGAACCTGCAAATGAAAAGAACACAATGGTTTCATACGAATATATACAGACTTTCTTGAAATATAATATCAAAAATAATTATCACACATTTTGGAGTTCTAATCGAAATCAGGGGTATTCCCTTTTTCCAAAATTAAAAAACAAATAATAATTTTTCATTTAAACTACATTTATACTACAAATATTAACCTAATTTTGTAACCAAAGTCTCACATACATTAATTCATAAATACTCTGGAAAAAGGGTCAACTTTGATTTTTTAACCAGTTTAAATATGCTTACTATGGAATTATCTCCAGTATCTTAAATGTTATAAAATTTGTTTCATTGATTGTATTACGGAAAAAAACAATTATACATGTTTTATAGTTTAATTTTAGTTTCCAACTTTTACTATCGGAAATTCTTTTTTAAATAGATTGATCTTTCGTATATATGGTAAAAGCACAATTGAAAGCCATACCGTGGCTAAGTGTTAAACTTTTGTTCAACGCGTCTGATATATCGCTAATATATATATCGAATAATGTAGGAGAATATACAGTACTTTGTTGAAGACCTCTGCTTTTCTATCTAATTTTCTTTGAAAAATTACTTACGAGGATCGAATTCGTATTACCTGTTTAAATACGTCAGGTACTTAACCATTGCGCCATTGACGCCCACCACTAAAATATTTATTCGAAAAACCCCGCGTTACAAATTTTGCATATCTTTAGGCGATATATTTTTAAGTTTTGATTTTTTCAAGTAACAGTTTTAAGGCAACATTTCATAGATATTACCCAGAGAAATCTTTCAAAACTAGAATGCTTGACTTTTCGGTTTTCCATTCATCCTTAAACAAAAAACACAAGAACCAGAAATCTGAAGCCTTCCGATTAAAAAATATCTATAAGCGTTTAAAAAATTATTTCATTTTCATCTTAGTATTTTTTTTCAACTTGCAGTGTTAGCAATTTTTTTTTAAAATTTATGTAAATTTTTTTACATATTTCTTGGGTTATAAAAATTGCTCAGTGGAAATCGTGCATATACTTTTTACTTTTAATTTAAATAATTTTGTTATTCACGCTGAAATAAGTTAATTAGTACATTGAAAATTTTTAATATGTTTTAACAATTTTTTTCTCCTCGTCAAATTGTTTTTTAAATTATCCGTTTACATTGAGAAATAAAAAACAATGTCAAAATAAATTTTTTTTTGAAAAAGGTTTGAAACTATACCGAATGTTAACTTTGTCTGAACATAAAAAATTCTTTCAAGTTTTCTTCAAATAGAAAGTGACAAATTAGGCTAAACTTAAATGACTCGGACCATTTTATAACATTTATTCAACTTCGATTTCAAGAACAAGTTGAAGATGGTGACACAAGGCTTCGTCCTTAAATTCAAAAGGTAAATGTAAAAAAAAACTTATGGAAAATATGAAAGGGTACTGTTTAGATTTTATGAGCGTTTAATAGCTAACTAGAAATATTGTTTGCAATGCTATTATTTTAGATTTCAAATATTAATATTAATTGATGTATTACTTACCTACTTTTAATCTATTTTAAAATGGACCTAATCCATAAAAATATTAAATTTAACATAATATCTATATACTTAAGTATATAAAGTACATTCTACTTTATTAAAAGTTTAATTTAATTTGTACAAAGTTTAATTATATTTATAAAATTTTTATTTAATTTCTTAACGTCTAAGAGTTATGTAGAAGCGATCACCCAAATTCACTGTACGGTGTTTATCTATAGGTATTCTTGGACTTTAACCAAATAAACCTTCTTACCCTCCTTTTAAAAAAACAAACTAATAATGTACCCTTAATACAAATGTACCGTTTGAAATTGAGGGTAGAGACTAAAAAATTGGGTGTTGTGAAAAAAATGGAACATTTTAATAGGGGATCGAACAGCTAGGTGGCACAGTACTTGAATGCAGACCTTTCATGTGGAAAGGCCCGGGTTCGAATTCTAGTAAAAGTGAAAAAACTTTTCTGGTTTTCGACTGGACTCAGCTACAATTCGGCATTGGGTTCAAATTAATGGCATAATCAATAATTAATAATTATACATCTTTAATAAAATAATTCATTAATATAACAATATAAAAAACTTCAAAATATAAACAAATAATTTAATTGAATAATATAACTCGCAGATAGAGAATACCATATAACTGAAATACAAAATATTACAATATAAACAAAAAATAGAATTGTAAATATTGAAAATCTAAGACGTTTCTACATGTTATAAGGTCTAGTACTATCTCATGTTTAAATTGTATGTGGAATTCAATAAGATCAATTCCAATAACACAATTATAATATGACCACTTGTTCCAACATGTACCTATGGTATAGACAGGCTTATTAAAAACGCCTACAAAAAAAAAAAACAATCTTTCTTTTAACTAACTTATTTCAATAATCGATAAATGACTCCATTATCGTTGTTGTATAATTTCCGTAAGCTGTGTTCCGTCATCTTATAACTTCTTAACCAATTTCTTTTTAAGAAATTTTAAATTTCATAGATTTCAGTAGGTGTTTTAAAATTCAGTTATTTAACAAACCCAATTGACATTTTAGTCAACTGATCAATTAGTCTCAAAATAATTTTATTAATATACAAAATATCTTGAAAACTTTAATTTTCAATTATATTAATAAAAATAATACATAAACTTTCATTACTAATGAATATTTTATTCCTTGCCTATTCAAACAACTTCGAATCTCTTCCATACCTATCTGCTCAAATTTAAATATTCATATTAAGTTTAAACATATATACATACATGCATAAAAATTTGAATATTTTTAACTACGTTCCTGCAAATTGAAACTATTGTGGCTATTTTTGCACATAATAAAATTTCACTACATAAGAGACATATTATATAATACAACATGTAGTTACTTAAAGATTAAACTTAAATTTCGAAAAAAAGAAAAAAAATAATAAGAATTTAATATAAAAACAACAAACTACATGATAATAATCATCAACATTATTATTATTATTATTTTTATAATCAATAACAACATAATTATCAATATCATTATATATTTAACTTAGATATACCCAAAGGGTGAATTCAAGTTTAATATTAAATTCTGGGATTTTAATATTAAAAAAAAAAAACAAAAACAACAAAACAAAAATTGCAATATTTTATGTCCATTTTTAATTTTGTTATTTTTCTATTAATTTTTTATTTTTGTTTTTATTTTTTTATTTTTCTACTGTCGTTTCTTGGTTTGTACCTTATGTCCGAAAATATTTGAAAATGACATAATATAGTTTTTAAATACAACGCAATTAGTGTTGCCATCGTAAGGAATTATAATACGACATATTTTCAAATTTGATAAAAATTTATTTAAATGAGAATCGTGTAATTGATAAGTATAGTAGGAAGTATTATATGTCACAGAAAGACTATAACGATGCACTACATTTTTTTAAACAGTGGATGAGACCGTTGAGAGAACAAATATTAACTTAATAGTGTTAAGTCTCGATTATATAAGGAGGCTAAGATTTACTACGTAAGATTAATCCTAAAAGAAGGTGGATTAAATCGAATACTTTATATATTTCTTCAGTTCGTATTTTAATAACAGAATAATATACTGCTAAGGAACTGTAAAACCGTACCCTAGTAATACAAAATCCTTTAATTTGCTCCTGATATTTTATTTTGAGTCCTTTTTTTATTTTAAGTTGATGAATATAATTTTAAAGCTTAGGATAAATATTAGAACTTTTTAAAAACTCAATTTTCTGTTTGATATGAATATAACGGGAACATATATGAACACAATATTATAAATAAATATATAGGGGATACTGTTTTACGCTTTAAATGTATTTTTTATTAAACATATTGTATTATAACAGATGGATATAATAAATAACAGGAACAACCTAAAGGTGGAGCATATAATGAATAATAAAAGTCTAAAGTAATCAAAACTTATTTTGACTAATATATATATCGCGAATATTAGCCCCTGTTGACCAAACTCTACCAAGTTTACTTTTGACATTTGGTTTTTTATTTTCGCAATATTTTTTGAAAAATTATTCAATCTACAAAGTGTTCAACCCCACATTCTGTTATACTCAATAAGTATGAAATTCAACAACTTGATCCCAGAAATGACACACAACATCAAAATAATATGGCAACACTTTTCCTATGTCAATATTTTCATATCTATAAAAGTAACATATACGTATAGTAAACAAATTGAATTTCGAAATTATAATAAAAATAATATATAGTATGTACATATTGAGTTTAATAAATTTTGTAACATAAATATAATTAATATATAAATATATGTTTGTATATACATAAATATACATATAAATAAATAAGAGAATAAACAAACCAATTATTACAGTATAGTATTAAAAGTGTGAGATATGAACATTGCTTAAGTAAATTTTTTTCATAAAACCAATATTAAGGGGAGGGGATTTGTAATAATTATTATATGTATATTATATAAAGTAACAAAATATTGATGAAAGTATAATTTTATATAATTGTTTTTAAGCAGACACTAATTTAATGACTGGTCTGTTATTTAAATTAAAAACAACATTACAATTAGTTTTAAATATGGAATACAAAAACAACAACAACCAAAAAAAAAGGATTAGAATTTTGAACACACATTTACAAAACTAAAAAAACTTTCAGTTAATCTACATAGTTAATATTTATTTTGGATAAATTTTCAAAATATAAAAACATTGTTAAAATAAATATTGTTTTTTGGATGTTTTTTTTTTAAATATTTTCGAATAATCCTTTTATTGAATATACGATGAAAATTTTTTATCCCTTAAGGACAAAAAATTTTTTCACAAAATAAAAAATATTTTCTAATAAATAAAAACTATTTTTATATAAAAAAAATACATATATTATTTTTATAAGTATTTTGATCGTTTTTTATTATAGTATACCAATGAAAGTTATATATAATATTAAAACAGAACTTGGAACTATTAGAAAATAGATGGACTTAAAGAAAAATTTATTCGGAATTACTAAAATAAGTAATGGAAATAAAACCAAGGATTTTAAAAAAAGCACATTTTCAATATAAAACAATGTTTCATGGAAAAATTTTAAATAGAAAAATAATTTATAATAATTAGAACTTTTCTCTAGGATTGTTTTAAATGTAAACGCACAAATTGTAAAACATCATTAGACGCTTCCTTCAATTTTAAAAAAACCGTTAGAATTAATTTTTGTATAAAATTTTGTGCAGATAACAGAAAAAACAGTGAACTTCAGTTCTTACCCCTACAGCTTCTACACGGAGAGTCACGCAGACTCATTTTTAAAAAACTTATACATATTTCCAAAAATCTAACCCCTTAAATTTTAAACTTCTAATTTTATCCAAATTGAAGATATAAGAGATGAAAAATGTTGTAAAAACTGATTTTCGCATAACGCTTAATCGAAGTAGTATTGGACAATACCATTTATATATTAAAAAGTTTATTAAACAGTTCGTTTGTAGTTTACAGATTGAAGACACGTTCTTCCCTATTCTGAACTACTACGTAACACTAATTTGCGTAGAATCTGCGCAAATTTAATTCTAAATTCTTACATAGTATACTTTTTTTTCGAAATTCATAAAATGGCAATTCTGAATTCCTACGTAGCGTAAATTAAACTTCAAATATCTACGTAAGAAATTTTCACATGTAGCAGTGCTTTGAATTGCTTTTGTTTGCAGTAGGTTTTTGACAATATTTTTAAAAAAGTAAATTTGAATTAATATTTTAAAAATGTAAGTATTTTTTTCCCCGTTTCCTTTTTTAAAAATAAAAACATTTTTATTTTCTAAAATTATTTTAAGGGCAAGAATAACAACAAACCAAACGCAATTTCGAAATTGTTTGAAATTTTAAACAACTTACGATTTCCCACTCAAGTCAAAAGGATTATAAGAATCTCTGCGTTCTGATCTAAGAATCCTTTGATTGGATTCTTCTTCTTCTTCTACAAAAATTAAACCAAATACTTTTTTTAACTTGTTACTAAGAATTTAAAACTTTTTAAATAAAAATTCACACAAAAACGCCAAATTTTTAAACTTTGAAAAAAGTATTGCCATTGACATTAATTAATCTCTCCGGCGTAATTCAGAATAGCTAAAAAAATCCCACTTAACGAAACTAATTTTGCGTAGAAAATTTACGTAGGAATTCTGAATACAGGTCATTTTATAGAACTTGTTTTATAACAATTTAAATATAGGGCAATTTTGTCCTTCGAATGACTGTAGCTTCTTAATAGGCGGAGTTACAGAGAAATGCTCTTTCATGAAATTTTTTACAACACATCTTCTTTAAAATATCATTCCTTTATTTTAAAAGATGTAGCGTTTTTGTTAAAATGAAGTTTCGAATTCTATCTAATCACATTTTAATAAAAAAAATAATAAAGATTGAGAATTAGTAACATACATATTTAAAATAACCGATCGAATTGCAATTAGTTCTTACGCTAATGCGTATTATCTGCTAAATGTAACTGCTTCCTATCTAATAATATATGTATATATATATTTAAATTCAGTTAATAGACTTTCAGTTATAATCTTCTCAAATTGAGTTCTGCGAAACTTAGAGTCTAGATACTTAGAGTTTAGATACTAGAAGTATATTAGTTACACTACATGCATTTCTGGATATTAAAAATAATCTAAATATTGATACTAATTTCAACACTCCGAATCTCAAGAGTAAAACTTAAATTTTTTTATGAAATTTCCACGAAGTAATATTAGATTCAGGAATTATAGCTTCATTTACATTTAGTGCATCTGAATAGTTTGTACCATCAGTACTGTATGAGTTGACCAGTTATAGAACATTTCTTCATTCAAGGGAAAAGCTTTTGTAACACTTGAAAAACATTTCGACAGTTTTAAAAATTGAATATTTTGCTAACAACATAGGTAATCAGATCAAAATTAAAAGTAATCAAAACGCAAATGTATTAAAAGATAATCGGTATCCTAATTCGGAGTAAAAATAACGGTTGATGCTTTTTTTAAATTAATTTTGAATTAAAATGAAAATTTAATGAAAAAAACCTTTTAAAATTACTTAAAATGTATTTAATTTAACTTAAAAAGAATTATTCTCTTATATATTTAAAGATTTAAACATATATATATATATATATACATTATATATGTATGTATATATGTATAATACAATACATTAATATACACTTTTGATTTCATTTTTAATACAACAAAAATGTATTAAAAGGTACCAGAAAAAAAAAACAACAACTACAACAATAAACATTTTTATTATAAAAGTGTTTAATGTTAGACTGACATTAAACTTTTGTTTTATTTTGTTTTTTTTTTTGTTATTTTTCTCTTTTTTTTTTAATAACATAAATAATCTTGCAAAAAAAATTAAATAACTTTTGTATATATATGTACATAATTATATATATATATATATATATGCTATTAATTTTTTTAGATAAAAAAAAATTCGCACACAATCTACACCTAACTTAATGATTACTTTCATACATACTTATATATATAAATATATATATATTCACAAAGAACAAAAAAACGAAACACTTATACACAAATATATATATATATATATATATATATATACAATAATAAAGAAACAAAGGGAATATAACAATAATAATAATAATAAATACATAGAAGAATAACTAGATTTACTTTCTTTTTATTTTGATTCAAATTCACGTAAAAAAAAAAAAACAACAACAACAATAAAAAAAAACCATATTATCCCCCCGAAAAAAAGGACCTTGAACTTTAACCCTAGCTGGATAAATGAAAAATTTCAGGATAATTTTTTTTATTTTTGCTTTGTGTGTTTTTTTTTTTTGTTTCTTTGACTGGAGAAAAAAAAAATAAAGAAAAAACCGTTACATTAAAAAAAAAAAAGCTGATTTCAAATGCAATCCATTTGCACCGTTCTTTTTAACCTAAAGAGAATTATCTATGATTAATATGAGAAAATGGGGTTTAAATTAAATTACAAAAATCTTTAAAATCTAAAGTTTGCATATTCTCACCTCTGAATAATTTTTTGATGGGTTTGTTTTTTGGAGGGTAGATAATAATTTTAGAAAGCCACGCAATAGAGTACTGGAAAAATGCTTCTTTAAAAACGTAGAAATAAATCCAATATGGATTATATAAGCTTTCTTATTTCATAATGTGATTTGTATTGTAAAATCTCAGTTTTTTATATCGGAGTCTCCCCTCTCCGTGGACCTATTTACCTTATCTGCAAAGCCGTTATTCCTATTGGTCGGCCGTTATTCTCTAAAATCCTGGAAGCTCTAGAAAGCAATTTATGAAAGGTTTTGTTCATAGGTACCCACCATTAGTCTATGTAACAAATTTGAGCTCATGCCGACTGTTAGAGCTCGAAATTTCTCTAAAAGTCCGGTATTTTTGTATGGGAGCCTTCCGATTCCGTGGTCCGATTTAGCACATCTACGAACTTAACCTTACTTTTGGACCAATTAAACATTTATACCAAATTTCATCAAAATCAGCTGAAATTTACGCGCGTTCACAAACACGCATGCCGGCAAACTCATAAGCTTTTCTTGTAGAAAAGCTTTTTCTCAAAAACTAAAACAACTCCAAAATCTTCGCTCTCAATGAAAAAATCAAGAAAAGAACACATTTTCAAAATTAAACAATGTACTATAACAAGTTTTGGGTAAAAATTAGGTTTATTGAAAAACAATTAATAATAATTGTTTTTTTTATTCAAGTCACGAGTGTTTAAGAATTCCAAATTTTCAGTTTTTCACCAACTTCAACTCCTAAACTGATGGTCATATTGAAAAGTTTTCTAAAAAGATGAGCTCATATTTATATTTTTAATTCTAAGTCCTCTCAAAATTTCAAGTTCCTAGCTCGAACTGCTTGAAAGATATAGGGGTCATGAAATTTTGCTAAAATAAAATTTCGCATAACGGTAACATTAAATAACATATGGAAAGCCTGTACTTTTGCGTTGTATAAATTTATAAAGCTTATGCTAAAAAAAGCTATCGTCGTAAAGTGAAACTTATATGCACATTTTTTTTTTAAAATTTTCAATCATTCAACCTTTTCCTGATAACTTGACCAAATTTTTTCAAAATTGGATAAAAAACAAAAGTACAACAAATTTTGGAAAAGAATTTTAATTTTATTTCATCTCCTCAAATCCAATTTAAAAAAAACCCACTTCTGAATCAGTTATTTAAGTTTGTCATGTCTATAATTGGTGTAGTATCTTTTGGATAATTGCTCTCAGTATAGTAATAAAATTCTTATATCTAAAAAAATTAAGATGTAAAATATCAGATGGGATCAGTATACTGTTGGACTTTGACTTTCCAAAAAAACACCTTATCACCTTACGATCTTAGTTTATTGAAAATATGCACTAAAATCTTTAAAATGAGTTCTCGTTCATCGTATGCAATCTGGCATTATTTGACTTTGACGCTCAACTATCTCAATATTGACATGCTGTTCTAAGCAAGCTCACACATGCAGTCACTTGCTTTTGTATTACAGGTAACCAAACTTTCTTTAAGCAAACATACCAGACAGAACCTAAATGAAATATTACGCAGGACTTTGTTATGAAAACTTTGTCAATTTTTAGTATTGACTTGCTGGCATACTTTTAGAGTTGTAAATTAATACTTAATTAGTAGATATATAACGTTTATTTAAACTTATTATTTAGAAATTTATTATTTATTTATTTATTAATTCAATTGATATTTTAAATTCATTTAAGATATATTTAGTTTTTGATATGATGCCCACCTATGTAAACTTCTGCCAGAACCAAACCTAAACTTGATGTTGATTACGTGTACAATCAAATTTTACTTAAATTTTCAATTTTCCGTGTGGAAGTTCTATAAATTTAGGGTCAAGAACCTCCTATAAAATTTCTAATGTACAATATTGCACAGTTGTAATAAAATTATTAAACTTTTCTAATACTAAATATGACGATTTTCCCTTATACAAAATACATACTTTTGTTTATTAAATCAGGAGCGAAACTAAAGACGGGAAAGAATTCGATGGTGTTCTTGTTCTAAAATATTAAATCCACAGCCTCCTTTTTAGTTTATGTGTTATTTTTCTCTAGGGCCTACAGCTTAATGCAAAATTTGCACTTTTAAATGGATTCTATTTAGTTTATTATATTTCTAAATAACCGAATAACATGGTCGACGTCACCTTGTGAGTCGATTTAATGGTATCTTTCTGCTCGTTCACACTGTAACTCAAAAACTAATGAAACCATCTTGATAAAATTTATACATTCCTTACAAAAGAAAGGTGGAGTTTACAAACTGGAAACAATTAGTCCATAAATTCGGAATTTAGAAGAGTCCAAGAGTATTAATAATTTTTAAATCTACCAAAAAGGAGGTCTGTCATGTGTTACTGAAATTTGATCGGAGTGTCTATTCGAGTATCATCATACGTCTTCCGAAGCAGGAAAGGTATATTTCCATAGCTAATAAAGATATAATCTTTGTCTTAATCCTGCCGCACAGACTGGGAAAGGCTATTGTTCTGCGGGCACATAGCCTTATATGATCTGAACCTTTTTCTGTATGGTTATTCTTTTGAATTAATTTTAAAAAATCTCCCACTCGTATTCTGCTTCACCAAGACCTAAAGTGTAGTATATTAAAAATTCGATTGCATTGACTATACAGTTTTTCCATTACGTTTTAAATTCTAACTTCTTTATTAAAAAATTTAACATTAGAAATTCTCCACACAATATTTTGCGTAAATCCTAATTTAATACCGTTATTGTCAATTTTCATTAGAAAAAAAATTTTCAATTAAGTTTTTCTTTGAATTGATGCAATAAAGTTTCTGCAGTTTCTAATTCAATTATGAACTGTAAAAAAAAAAAACAAAAAAACAAAACTATCAAAGAATTAATTTCCACAATGAAAATACATAATAATAACTTCTCCTTAAAACAATATATATATATATACCCAATAATAAAATACACACATATACTTAAATATGTAAAAAGAAAATATCCTTAAAATAAAAAACAAAACTGTTATTATATGTTTGTTTCACACATTTTGCAATTGTTTTTCGTATGTTTATGATTTTTCTTATTTTCTTTATAACTGTAAAACAAGTAAATTTTCTATTGTTCGCGTGTAGACAGTTTGAATTGACCACATTACACGCATAACTGATTCATACTTTATTAATTTCAATGTATGTAAAATAAACGTATGTATGTTTATGTTACATAAAACATTGTATATATATTCCGTTTATTTTGAAATGTATACTAAAAACTAGGTATTAGGTTTATGATGCATTAAAAAAAGTGAAATACGTATAGAGTCAAGTGTATGAATTGGATTTTAGTAGAATAATTAATCGATCTAGCTATGACTAACATGTTTAGCC
Source organism: Dolichopus griseipennis (assembly GCA_963082915.1). Lineage (NCBI taxonomy): Eukaryota > Metazoa > Arthropoda > Insecta > Diptera > Dolichopodidae > Dolichopus > Dolichopus griseipennis. Next base: position 64,799,110 of record OY720443.1, read on the forward strand.
ACTCTTCTTTTAGTCTATTCACAATGAATCCAGAGTTAGGATTCTAAACTTTTACTCAAATTTATTTATATACTATATTTTATATAAAAAGCAGGGCGTCTGAAACTTTGTCAAAAGTAGTTAAGATTTATGAGCATTTTTGGGGATTTATTAATATTTGGTTGGAGTGCAGGAATTTCGAATACCTTCAGTACAAGTTCTTAATTTTTAATCTTAATATGGAGAATTCAGGGTTTGGATAAAGTTCTATAGTTAAAACTTTGCAAAAAGTAATTTAATTTTATGGCTAAAGTATTCAAACAACTTAGTTTGCCTAGAGCAACTGGTTCGAATAGCTTCCATGCACCTTCTTAATTTCATTTGGAGAACTAAGGGTCTAATCAAGTTATCTATTAGAAACTCCTACAAAATAAGTTAAAATAATATATTTTCATGTTTATATTATGTTCTTACTGATATCCCAAAGTTGACACAATCTACCTTTCTTTATTTTCCCAATTTAAGTTTTAATATACCGTTAATAAGTACAAAATAAACAGTACAGTTTCATACATTCTTAAGTTATAACGAACGGTAAAAAAAACTTAATACATATATACATATATATATTTTTAATGAACCTTTTCTTTATCCCTTCATATTTTATGCAATATTAACTGGTATTAAACTGAACCTTTAGTTAACTGTTATTATTTTTTTTTTTGCACATTTTGTATCTTTTAATATCAGTTTTAGTTTTTTATTTTTTTGTTCTTCTTTTCTTTTGTTTTTAATTTTTTTTTAATAAAAAATTACTTATAAATACTAAAAGCATTTAACTAAAAAATTTATGGTATGAGTTACTTAAACGGTTTATAATTCACTTAGGAATTGCATGAGATAATTTCATTTAATTTGTTTTATGTTTTCTTTACCTTTTTTTTTTTTTTAAATTACTGTTATATTTTTTTTATAGTTTTTTTTAAAAAAAAAAAAAAGGGGACAATGTAAAATGTCTTTGGAAATTGTTTTAAAAGAATTAAAAATTTGTCGCCTACAATTTAAAAAATAATAAAATAAAAGAAAATAAATTGTTTTATTTTTAAATTTTTTATTTAAAAATTAGATATAAAATGAGAATAAAATGTTTATAATTATTGTAATAAAATAGAAAATAAAAGATACTATAAACTACAGTAAAACCTACTGGGTAAAGTGCTGTATATAATTCAGACAAGCTATTTTTATGAAACGAGTTTCCTAATTTGTTTTGTACCACAATTTTATTTTATTTTTGTAAATTGATATTGCTCCATCTAAGATTTGAGCTATGCTAAATTGAAAATTTTATATTAAAAGCGTATAGTCATAAATTTGTGAATCATAAAATGGGGTAATATTAATTTGTTAAAGTTCAATACTATCCGGAGCCTAACTTATTACAATTGGTCTTATAAATGTGCTTATAAAAGAATATGACTTATAAGAAGAATATTAACATCTTTCTCCTAAATATCCCTCCAAATTTTCCCCATCCACCATAATCCAAAATTCCCAAATAACCTCCGACAATCCTAAAATCCTTTCATATCCCATCCCTGTAACCAAACTGTACATTTGTATCACAGGTTCCTTCCTAAAGTTTGGTTCAAAAGGGTGTAGTTTTGGTGCGTTAAAGTCGCACACTACCCAACGAAATACCGCCCAGTTTCAATGGGTGGCTTTCGAGCGTTCCATTCCCTTGTAAAAAAAAAAAAAAAAAATAAGAACCTTATAATAACATTTATCAAGATTAGTAATAAGTAAATAAACCAATACTCCACTTAACATTACTTATAATTAATTCCATAAAAACGGAACGCAAATCGGAACACTGTACATTTTTTCAAATTAATTTTTTGGAATTCATGCATACTTAATTTGTTGACATATAAACTTTTGACATCCCTGATTATTTAAATTTTTCACAATCATGTCAATAAATTATATTATCTATATATATAAAAGCGAAAGTTTGTTTGTTTGTTTGTATGTAGCGAATAGACTCCTAAACTGCCCAGGCGATTTTCATTCCGTTTTGAGAATGAAGTTAACTCTTTTAACAGAATTGGAATTGGTTAACCCATGCCTGCCCGACGTCCAATTTCGCAATACTACTTTGCCTAAAGAAAAAGTTGAGTTCCGTTAATCTATTGGGGCACAGTGGCTTTTTATAGATTTTTGCGTTCCTTAATTCTAAATTAGAAATGATTTGACCGTTTGACTTCAAATTTTGTATGCGTAAAGCAACTTGAAAATGAAGTTGAGTCTGTTAACATTCGGTCCTACGATTGGTCAAAAAAAAATTTTTGAAAATAAATTACGTCAAATTTTGGAAAGTAGTACTGCTTTGATTAGCTAGTACATATATATATATATATATATTTTACAAATATATCAATGACACTCAAGTAAGGCAAGAATCATTAATCTAAGCTAGAACTTTCTAGAGAGTTAAAATTTAAGAATCTTGTATTGAAACACCGTAGAATAAATCGACGTTAAACGACGAGGTATAGGTGTACTTGTAAAATACTTATCGTACAAGGGAAGTTTTAAGTGTTAAATTCTTTTAATATTTACGTAGTTCCAAGTTTTTCTTAAAGAGTGTTTTCGACATGTTGCTGATTATCCTTTTATTACATTCTGCCTTAAAGCTTTCTTTTAAATTGTCAGATTTGCTCTTGTAATGCTCTTTAATTATTTTCTTATAAGTGTCTTATAGGATTTCCTTTAAAATCTCAACGGTATCTGAACGCTTATCTCACAAGTTTTCACAAAAATCAAGCTGTATATTTGTCTTCAGAATCGAATCATTTAAGTTTGGATTTTAAAATAGGATGGTTTTTTTGGGTTAAATCAAATATTGTGCGGGATAATGGTTTGTAAAATTACTTTGGGTGTCTTTTGACATTTCTATCAAAATCTTAAAGTTTTCAAAACTTGAATTAGATAATGAAAGCTACATTAAATGTCAATTTTACTTAAATTTCAAAATACTCAAAACAAAACCAGGCCTGTATAAGCACAACCTAAAGACAATATGCAAAATGTACAAAGATAATTAAAAATATAAGTAATATTTCAAAATACAATCAAAATTAAACCAATCATATCCTACTTACCTATGGTACAAATACAATAATATTTATTACAAATTCTTAATTAAAAATTTACTAGTAATAGTTTAGTCTTGTAATTAATTGCCTAAAGAATTAACTAAAATTACTGTAGTTTTAATTTGTGTAAAATTCTCCCCAAAAACAAATGAAAAACTTTCAAAATAATTAACATTAGTTCATTATTCTTGTCAAATCAGTTTTTTTTTTTTTCTTTTTTTGCTTTTAATTCTTATCAGTCCCAAGTGAGTTCCATTTAAATAGGTTTCACTGTTAAATACCTGTAGTCATATACAGCCAGAGATAAGAAAAAAAAAACAATAAAATAAAATGGAATATTTTATTTCAAAATACATAAAGGTAGTTTCAAAACTAAATAAATATAAAGAATGGAAGAACAACATTATATATATTAATATTTATATATATTTTATATATAAATATATAAATAAAATAAATAAATAAATAAATGAATAAAACTAAAGTTAAATTTTTTATAAATTTGAAGCTACAAAACTGTCCCTTTAATTTAGCAATAAATATACAAATATACATATATAATATACCTATATATTTTAATACATTCATTCAGTCCTTTATTAGAAGAAATAAAATTAAAATATAGTATGTATTATATACATCTAAATAAATATATATATTATATATAAACATATAACAGAGTTCTTCAATGCTATTCTATTTTTTTTTGGTACTGACTGACTGTGTTTCACAAAATAAAGTTTCAAGTTTTTTGATCAGAGAGCTCGGGTTTATTATCATCTGCGTATAAAACAAAAAAAAATAAGTCCAAACTTTTCAAGCAACCATAGAAAAATATTAGAATTAAAAAAAAGGAAAACATAAAAACAGCAGAACAAAATAAAAATTTAAGAAACAGACAAGTAAAGAAAAACCCAAAAAAAAAAAAAGGAAAAGGTTCTGATGAAGGGAATAATAACAACAACAACAACAGAAGTAATAAAAAGCGCAAAACACAACAACAAAACCCCCGAAAAAAATATAAACTTAAAAAAAAAAATTTTTCCCAAACAAATACTGAAACATACTGACACACATTTTCATCCCCCTTTCAAAAAAATTTTGTAGAGCTCCCTTTTTTTTTTTTTTGTTTTGTACATATACTCTTTGTATATTTTATTTGCTCTTCTTTAAATTAATAAAAAAAAAATTTCCACCCATCTCTTTTTCACAAAAAAAGCAACAACAACAACAAATTGTTCCTAGTTTTTTGCCTTTTTTGCTTTTTTTTTTGGAAATATTGACTTGCGTAAGGGGACGGTGATGTGTTAAGAACATGTACACAAAAAAACAAAAACAAAAAATATCAAAAAAAAAAAAACCCAAAAACAAAAACCATAACATGAAAACACAAAACAGCTACAGAGAAATTGAAAGCACAAAAACAAAAAGTTTCCAGAAAACATATTATGAAAAAAAAACAAAACACAATTTTCAACTTCATACAAAATATAAATTAACATTCATACAAACATATATACACAAAATACTGTACATGTACCTACACAATAAAGATAAGGTATAAAATTTTGAAATGAGTAAAATACAAAAACAACTAAAAACATTTTCCCAATAAAGTTTTCAATTTTTTAATTTGTTGTTGTTGTTTTTGTTTTTTGCCTTAATTTCTCCCCTTGTTATTTTTTTTTTTTATTATTATTATTATTTTTTTTTTTGTTGTTTTTATTATGATATCAGCAACAGAACAGCTCAGCAAAGCATCAGAATTTATATATACTACAATATACATTGTATATACATACAACCAACATGCTGACTATATACATATTTTCTCTCATATATTTCTCTCTATATATAATTTATCTATATCTCACTCTCATTCTCTCTCTTCTTTTATATTTTTAACACTAAATATTTGACAGTTTGTTATTTTTCTAATTGTATATACAGTACAGTACAGGCTACAGAGTATTGTACAGTACAGTACAGTAAGTAAAAAAAATATATACACGTATCAAAGAATTTAATTAACATACATTCATACATATTTATACCCAAACAAAATATACATACGAACATTTGTATATATACACCTTACAGATTATTAGTATACAGAACTATATAATATGCAGAATTTAAATAAAATACAATATATATATTTATACACATTTTCCAAATCATAAATTACATACACAAACTTTTAAATACATGCACACACATACACACAATGTTCATGAAAATATATCTAGGGATATTAATATGTATCTAAAGATAGATAGAAAAAAAAATTTTATAATATAAAAGAATTATAGAGTCTATAAAGAGAGAGCAAGAGAGAGATAGAAAGAGAGAGTGCTACTTTATATTTCTGTACTGTTCAGTTTTGATTCTGTTATGTTCTTGTTTTTTTCTTTTTTTTTTTTTTTAAAAAACAAGGGAGCAAGCAAAGCAAAGCAAGCAAACAAACAACCAAACAAATAGAAAAATAATAAAAAAAAAAAAACACCACCAACTCCTTTTTTTTTTCTTTGTTTGTTGTTTTTTTAATTTTTCATTCTATCTATCGACAATTTATATTCAGTATGTGATTGAGTTTTGTGTTGTTAAGTCGGTTTAAAAAAAAAACATAATATCTATATATATATATATATATATGCATATATATTTCTTGTGTACTTAATTACCAAAAATATACAAAATAACAAAAAAAAAATACATAAATAAAAAATAAAATTAATTTTTTAAAAAAACCAATTTTTTTTTGGGATACAAAAAAAAAAGGGTCCTGCAAAATTCAAATTATATTTCAACAAGTTTCTTTATATTTTGGGACTGTTTTAAAAAATCATTTTACAGTTTTGTTCAATTTCGAAATAGTGATTGTAATTTTAAATTAATTTACTAAAATTTATTTATCTCCAATATTTTTTAATTTGTATTCAAAAATATTTATATATGTATACTTTTTACATATATATGTATATATAAATTAAAAAATTTTAAATTAATTAACCTCAAGTTGCAAAAATAAACGCAAAAAAAAAAAATAAAAACTTAAAATAGAAAAAAATATATATATACATATATATAAAATTCAAAACAAATTCAACAACTAATAAAGCTACAAAACTTCAATATAGAGTCTCTGTGTGTGTTTTGTTTGTTTTTTTTTTCCTGAAAGTTCCTGTCAGGAACAAAATTTTTTTTCAGTAAAAAATAAACTATATGTTAAAAAATAACAACAACAACAACAAACGAAGAGTAGAGTAATAGTCAGAAATAAAAAAGAAAAAAAAACAGAATAAAATAAAAAAACAAACAAATCTGTGTAATATACCGTTAGTATAGAGAGACAACAAGTGATTACGCTTCAGCGGTGGAATAGTAGAAAGCATCAAGTGGTTTTAATATATATCTCTTGTTTTTTCATATTGTTATATTTTTTTCATCGTCTTCTTGTTTTTTTTGTTTTTTATACAAGAAAAACCGTTATGATTATATTGTGAATCGTTTGCTTACATATTTTGATTTTTTTATTTTGTATATTTATTGTGATATTTTACTTACTATCTGCTGTTACTACAACACTGCTTATTTTGCTTTAAAAAATTTAGTAGTGTATATTTTTTAAATATACTAGAACTATATGCAATAATTTGCATGTATAAAAATAAATAAAAAAAATAATAAAAAATAATAAAAAAAAATAAAAAAATTATAATATAAAAAATTATACAAAACAACAAGTTTTGAAAGTCAATTTTCTTTATTTTTCACAAATTGTTTACTTCTTTAAGAATTCAATTTAATTCAGAAAAAAAAAACTGTGTTCTCTTTATTCTTAAAAAAAAAAGAAAACTATTTCGAAATTTAAATTTATTTTCGAAATTAAAAAAAAAATAAATTAAAAATACAATTTTTTAAAAATATAAATTTAAAAAAAAAAATCACCTTTTAAATACAAAATAAATTTAATTAATAAATATAAAATTTACATAATAAATAAAAGAAATCAATTAACCCTTAAGTGCAAAGTAATTTATTTTCATACAAATTAAATATTTTCGAATAAATTACTTGGTTCTTTTTTTTTGACTGAAAATTTTCAATAAATTTCAGTACATTTTTTTTTTTAAAATAAAAATTTTCATTATCGAACAAAACGTTTTTTTTCAAAAACTGGAAAATTTAAATTTTTCTTGGAAAATTTTGATTACAATTACCTACTAATGTAAAAAAATTTTTAAAATAAACGCAAAATAAATAGATTGTGATATTTGAGTATATTTGGAACATTGTTCTTTTATAATTATTATTATTTCATTTTCGAAAAATCGTTACGAATTTTTTTTGCTTAAAATAAATTTAATTTATTTATATTAAATAAAATATTCTATATAGTGGTATATATAAGTATATAGATTTTACATAATATATATTTTAAGATATATGTAGTGATATTATTAATGCAAAAAAAAAATTAAAAAAAAAAATAAAATAAAAAATTAATAAATTAAAATATGAAATTATTTAATTAATTTCAATAAACAATTTCTGTTTTAAATTTGAAAAAAAAAATTAAGGTGTTTACAAAAAAAAAAGGGGAAAACTCTTTTGTTCAATATTAAAATTGGTGAATTTTTCCAATATTCAACACACATTCAAAACAAAATAATAATAAAATAAATTTTCCTGTTGAATGTAAATTCATTGAGAAAATAAATACTTAAAACAGATTGAAAAATATTTAACTCTGAACAATTAAAATTGAGTGTTTGAATAAATTTTCCAATTGGAATTTTTTAAAATTTATTAAAAAAAAAAGTGATTAATTAAAAAAACAATTTTATTAAATTAATTTTAACACTTTTAATTAAATTTAATAATATTTAATTAAAAAATAAAAACAAATATTAATTATTTTAGAAGTAAATAAAATAATTTTAATTTATGAAAATTGAAAAAAAAAATTATTAAGTAATAATTTAATACATATATATACTTAATATTTGTATTTTTAATCTAATCTAACTGTACTTTATACTAATTAATATCTTTCATTCCAAATTTGTTCATTTTCAGAACAAAATTCAAATAAAATTTTGAATACGATTAACTTTTATGAATTTTAAGTCAAATTGTTTATGTGAAATAAGAAGTTGTTTAACTGAAAACTTTTTCCGAGCGTAATAACTAATTAATTAATTAATTAAAAAAAAAAAAAAAAACAAAAATTAAATTTTTGGAAAATAGTTTTTAAAACAAAAAAACTTCGAACTCAAAAAAAATTTAATTTTTTTTTTTAATATAAAAGCCTGTGAAAGTAAAAAAAGTCCTTATGGTTCACATCATTGAAATCGTTCGTCAAGGAAAGGTTGACTTTCCTCAACAAGTTATTGTAAGTGTTGTTTTTTTTCTCTATATATTATATAGATATGCATATTTATATAATTATGTTTTTTATGTATACATATATACGTATGTATACCTTCTCGAATATATACGTATTATTAATTTAAACTTGTAAATATACATTCTATTTTATATTATATTTCTCTTATACATATTTTCAAATATTACGCTTTTTCCAATTTTATATACTGTATATATGTAAGTATTTTTTATATATATTAATATATAAGTATTAAATTAATACCAAAGTTAATTTAGATATATATATTTATAAATACATATAAATATTAAGTAATGTATATATAAAATACATATATATATATATATATATATATATTTAATGAAATGTTATAAAAACAGATCCTACATCATAAAATACACATTAAAAAAAATTTTTGTACAAAGTGATTAAAAAAATTTTTTCTACATACATACATACATACTATATAGGTATGTACATATTAAGTATTTTCATTTGTGTCTTTATTAATTAATATTAACTTTGTATATAATAATAAAGCTATTAACAGCTTTTAAAATTAATTTTTAACATTTAAAAATATTCTCAAAATTAAGAAAAGAAAAGCTGGAATATTTCACCCTTTTTAATGTGCTAAAAGTGAAATTTGTTCCTTGTATTGAAAGATTTTGTTTTAAATATTTAATTTTTATTAGTATACTTAATACTACCCCCATTTTTGCCATGTATATTCAAATATTTTTTTGATACACTTGAGATCTAAAAATATAACCAATTGTTGCTTCAGTCTTACAGTTATTTTCCAATAAAATTTTTCAACATTGATAATTTTTTGTTTGATACATCTAAAAAGTTTCATTTGATTCTATATTATATTGTCAATTAACTACTATATCTTTCTATAGAAACTAAGTTTTCAAACTTTTAAAACTATATATTATCCGAACATTGTACAACTAAATATTTCACTTTAATTTGTTTTACACAATTACGGAATGTGCTACCGCTATAATGTAGAACTCTCTGGCTACCAATTGCCGAAATACCATTTACCATCTATTGTCGAATTATGAGATTATATTTATCTGCAACAACCTTTGGCTTTCTAAATTTTATAAAATTAGTTTTGAGTCGGATTTCTATATTAGTCCAGCCATTTCTTTGCCAAATACTTTTACTTTTAACTTGAAGACATTGATTTTATATACATATTATTTTATAAAAAAAAGTATATATATATATACTTTAAAAAACGTGGTTATTTTATTTAATCCCAATCCTATTCTTTGTATTAGACACCTTTTTACCGTTAAAAGTATCTTTATTATTAAAATTAGACTTACCTGTGCGATTTCGAACAATTCCGATTCTATAAAAAATATCAAAAAATGTAAATTCTTATAAGTAGTTTACTTTATTTAATAATTTATTATTTTGTATAACAAAATTATATAATGCAAATGTATGTATATGTACCTATATTATTTCTTAATACTAAATACTTGTTGATATTCATTTAGTTTTAATATTAATAAATTTTGAATGAAATAATTTAGATTTGTTGAGATACACTATAGAGCGCATGAAATCTTTGGCTAGCTCTTTTATTTTATGATTCAAATTACTCATTTAGATTATACATACTGTTATTTTTGTTAACTCCGAAGACCACTGAAATTATAATTTTAATATCTAAAATTACAATTATTCAATCTAGTACAATATTTATAATTAAATAAAAAATCTCATTTCCGGTTTAATAAATTTAAAAAAAAAAAAACTTTAAAACATATTAATTTAAATTTTACCAACCCCTTTAAAATTTAAATTTTATTTAAAACCGTTTTTTTTTTTAAATCTTTATTTAAATATCCTGTTTTTTTTTTAAACTTGACATATTTCAGATTTTTTTTTCCCAGCCTTTTCCTGGAAAACAGTTGTTTTTCTTAGATTTAAACGTCAATTGCAAGGAAAAACCTAATGAAAAACAAAAACAAAATTTTTTATAATTTACACAGTTTTTTAAAATCATTTTTATTAAAATTAATTAAAAAACATATTATGGATTATAAAAAAATAGTAAAAATATTCTTATAAAATAAATTAAAAATTTATAAAATAATAAAAAAAAAACAAATTTCCAGTACTTAAAAAAAAAAACAACAACAAAAAACACGCAAAAATATAAAACAATTTTTTTCTTTTTTTTTAGAATCACTTTGTAAATCCTGATAGATTTTAAAAGAACCTGCTGTGCACAACTGATGCGCAATATTTCTATTTAGAATATTATTATTATTTGCTTGTTTTTGTTTTTTTTTTTTCGTTTTTCTTTTTTGTTGTTTTTTCTTTTATCTCATATTATTTTTCATTTATTTTAATTTATTTTCTTCTTTGTCATATTATTTGTCAGAGAACACACTTTTCAATATTTTTTTTTTTTATTATATATATATATATATATATATATATATATATATATATATATATATGTTATTTTATTTTATTTCAATTTACATAAATATATATATATATATATACATATATATATATATATATATATATGTTATTTGTTGTTCATTTTCTCCAGTTAATATACATTTAACACAATTTTAATTTAGAAACAAAAAATTACTACAAAAACAATGAAATGAAACGAAACGTATGTCAATACCTATTATTTAAAAAAAAAAAAATTAAATAAAAAAAAATTTTTAAAATATAACTGAAAATAAATGGAAACTGCAAAGCAAATAAAAAAAAAACCTAACCAACAAATTTAAGAAACAGAGTTAAAAAATACAAAATCTATCTATACTCTATGTATCTCTATCTAATGTAGAGATCCTCTATCTATACATATTAATATACGATGTATATATACACACAGTAAAATTGAATTTCAAAAATAATACAAAAAAAAAACAAATACAAAAAAAAAACAACGTAAATTGAATGAAAAACAGAGAATACAAAAACAAAAAAACAAAATACACAAACAACAACAACAACAAAAAAAATAACGGAAAATAATCGAGAAAAACGAATAAACACACAAAAACAAAAAAAAAAAAAAAAAAAACAAAATATAAAATACGAACACACAACACACAAAATACAACAATAAAACAAAAAAAAAAAACGAAAAAAAAAAAAAATAGCAGTAAAATGTGTCTCAGTTTTGACACTTTTTGTTTCATTCTCGAATATAGTATTAGTAACAAGACGACCATTTTGAAAATGATTTCATAAGCATTCGAACAGTCAATGATTCTCTTTTGCTAAAGTAATGTAAAGTTTTTTATTTACGCCGAGAAAAGTGCTGTGCTCTATTTTTCTTCGTTGTTTTGTTTTTTTTTTTTGGAATATTTAAAAAAAAAAAAAAAAAAAATTAAATACAAAAATAAATAAAAAAAAAATTAATTTTTTTTTTGTAAAATAAAAATAAAATATAAATTTCAATTCATTTTTATTCAATTAAATTTTATATTTTTTATTTTAATTACAATACAATACAATTTGTGTTTATCCCTTATTATAATATTGTTATTGTTATTTGAATTATTTCTCACTTGTGTGTGTGTTTTTTTTTTTTTTGACATTCTAACTGTTAATTTATTAAAAAAAAAAAAAAAAGAAAGATATAAAATAATAAATTACTTGAATTTTTTAACCTATATTTTTACTTAAGATTTAAGTGTTAAATTAAAAATTAATATATATAAATCTTTTAAATAAGTTATTATTATTAAAAATAAATTATTATTATTATTATTAATATTATTATTATTGAAAAAAATTTTAAATAGTTAATTTAATAATTAAATATATATATATATATTTAAATACATATATATTTAAATATATATATTAAAAAAAAAAAAAAGAAGAATCAAAATATATAAATTATATTGAAATTTGATTTACAAAAAAAGGTGTGATTTGAAAATAATGAAATTCTAATTTCAGTTCAATATTTTATTATTTAAAAAAATATTAAATTAAATAATTAATATTATAAAATTCAATTATTTATTTATATTATATTAAAAATAAAAATAAAAAAAAAAATTTAGTTAATTAATACAAAAAAATATATAAAATATAATTAAAAAATTAATATATAAATTAATTACTATATTAAAGTATAAAATAAAAATAAAAAAAAAAAAAAAAACAAATAATTAAAAACTTAAAACAAATTATGAGGAATTTTTTTTAAAAAAAAAAATTTACAAAAATTCCTTATTTTTTTTCATGTAAATATGTGTAAGTGTTTTTTTTCTATTCAAGTTTTTATTATTGTTGTTTTTTTCCAATTTAAATTTTAAATTTTCTTAAGATTTATTAAATTTAATTAAATTATTTAAAATGTTTATTAAATATTTAATATTATTCTCTAATATTTATTTAATATTATTTAAAAAATTCATTTCGTGTAAATATTACATATAAAAAATTTAATTAACAGAATAATTTTTCAAGGAAAATTTTTAAATAATAAAAATTCAACACAATTTTCGTTTTTTTTTACCGTTAAGATAATACGAAATTTGTAATCCGCCATTTTATATAGATCTGGAATAGGTGTAGGTTAAGAAAACAAAAAAAAAAACCAAAAAAAAATAAAACAAGAAAAACATA